>UXGD01004388.1:0-17319 GCA_900474315.1 Torymus auratus | reverse complement strand
TAAAACTGTCTAATTAATGGCTATGATGAAACGATTTTTCGACCATTATTTGCCCATTTCTTAGATTGACGTCACAACAAAATCTTCGTATTTTATTTACTTACCCATTTTATTTTTGATGAAAGAGTAAGTATTAAAGTGCTTTGGATCGCTTACCAAAGTATAAATAAATAAGATTAACTAAAAACTCATTTGTTGTACTCCTTCTATGAATAATTCAGCAAAACTTTTATTTCTCCATCTGATTCTGTTTCTCTCAGTCCTTGTCATAATAGTAAGCCTTCTACTAGCCACTAACAAAACTGGCCAATTTTAATATCTTTAAAATACTCAAGAACAAGCTTGTGATTTTCTTCGTAAAACTCATTCTATTTTTCAATCTATTAAATGGCCAAATAATGGGAGAAAAGGCGTTTGACCAAAAGCTAGAAACTGGACAAGAGAAATTCTAATTTTATAGCTAGTTTTCAATATAAATGGTCAATTATTATTAACAAAATGTTTTGGATTTCCACCAGGGATTAATGGAATCGATTTCCACTAGGTTTGACATACAAAATATACATTTTAAATAATAATACAATATTGCGATAATAATAGCGATAATTCAATGCTCATATGGATATATCCATTAATAGAAATGTTAGAAAGGGCAATAATTATCAACAAAATTAATGATTACTTTCACAGAAATAACCGTGTTCATGAACCAGTATTAATAGTCTTACGCAATATATTTCAATTACCGCTTTATCATTTTCCGCAAGCTGCCCATAATACAACATACCATAGGATATCTTTACCCTGAAAAAAGAGTCGATTACCATCTACAATAGTTCCCATACCCTCTCAGCGTATATCATTATGTCAAAAAGCTCTCCACCTCCTTCGCTTTCTCTTCTGCTCTCACACGAACAAAAGTAACTTATTAGAATTCCCTCGCGTGCAATTTAGAAGTGCACCTTCATTACAACTACCATGACCCCACGTGTAATCCGCTCAAAAAAGCATCGGGTAATCGAGCAGAGAGTAACCCACCATTTGCACCTATAAAAACGTCTTGACCGCAAAAGTTGTTGGAAAAGACCAAGCAGAAAGCAAGAGAGATGGAAAGCTCTCGTACTCATATCTCGTCCTCAACTAACCCCATCCTCAACAAAGCGAGCGGAGCGCGAATAAACGTTAGCTAGAGCAAGTTGGTAGAAGACAATTCACGGGATTAGCGACGTAATAAGAGACCAGTGTTTTTGGCCCAGCTTAGCTCTCTCTCTCTCTCTCTCTCAAGGACGTGGGTAGGTACGCGCTCCCGTGTTGTCCAGCCGACGCTGGATCATCGCTGTATACGGGGTGGAATGGGCCAAGCGCAGCGAAAGGGGGTATGTAGAGAACGAGCGAGCATGGTTGCGAGCAGGAGAGAGAGAGAGACGGAAGAAGAGAAGATAGGAGTAGGCAGCGTGCGCGCTGTGCAGAGAGAAAGAGAAGAGAGGACAGCGCGCGGTGGCGGCAGCGGCAGAGAGAAGAGAGGACTATACGAGGACGACGAGGATGAGAATGTCCAGCGACGGTGCGTGGGTCGCCATGGTAACAGACTGCACCGCGCCCGCGTCGGCTCCCCCCGCGAACGACTATACGACGACTGCCGCCGCCGACGAGCGCTGCTGCATCTCTCTCTCTCTCACTCACTCACACTCCCTCTTCCCCGTCCCCGCACATGTATACGTTCCGAGAGGACCGCCGCCGCTGCAGTCCACAGAGTTCGTAGTATGATGTCGGCGAAGCCGCCGCTGCTGCAGCCCGAATTTCCGTGGATAAGAGAGGAAGAGAGAGAGCGTTGGGACGCCCCGGGACACGCAAGGGGTGGGCGAGAGAGAACGGGGAAACGGAAAGTCACCCCTTTCGAATCTATACCTAATGACTGCAATCCCTCCCCCCTTTCTACACCCCCACTTGCCCGGCGACGACTGCGACGACGACGACGACGACGACGACACCGAGGGAGAGAAAGCATGTTTGCAGCGATGCAGTCGCGCTCTCTCTCTCTCTCTCTCTCGCGTGAGGGGGAGGGACAGGGAGGGTGAAAAACGAATGCACGAATAAGCGTACAGAGAGATGG
Source organism: Torymus auratus (assembly GCA_900474315.1). Taxonomy (NCBI): domain Eukaryota; kingdom Metazoa; phylum Arthropoda; class Insecta; order Hymenoptera; family Torymidae; genus Torymus; species Torymus auratus. The sequence continues at coordinate 15,206 of UXGD01004388.1, read as the reverse complement.
AGAGGGCGAATGTCATCAAAGCTTATTTAATGAGCGTTGCAAAAGATCAAACGCAAGGGCGAGCGGCTAATCGAATTGAGAGGCGGAAGGCTGACCGATTTCAAAAGTCGTGTTCGAAAAATCAAAGCCTTATTCGCGCATTGTTGCGCGCGCGAGAATATACCGCAGCGCCGGAAATTTTCTCCGACGGCGCTTTTTGCCACACGCACGCGTAGCGCGATATGCTGTTTGCTCCTTTTGAAGAGCTTGCGATCTTCACTTAGATACTGATGTTTACCTTCGACTCGGGCCGTTTGAGCGAGAGAGAAGGAGAAAGAACGGGAAATCCAATAATGTTATCGAAAGATAATGGCGGATTTTCGTATATCGAATATTTTTCATGGTAGGTAATGAGTAATCAATAGGAAAGTGTTGCTATAGATGGTTTATACATTACGCGAATATGCTTTATTATATTGTGTTTATTTCAGGTAAGCTTGCACAAATCAATTTTATTGCTATCATTATCAAACGTTATGCGATACGAGTATTTTTAACATGATATTGTGAATCTTCATATTATTAGAGATATTAGAGATTATTATAATATGATGATTATCCTTTGATGTGTACACAAAGTTACAATAATAATGTAATAATATTATAAATGAGCTAATTATTTGAGTATGTTTAGCTACGTTTATGAGTCATCTACTAAATTTATATAATATTTTATGTAAATGTACATTTATAACCTAATGATTGTTATAGATATATAATATTTAATTTGTTAAGCGCGTACTTTGACAACTAAAATATTAACTATTATATATTTATCAGAAATCTATCATTGTGCTGTATCGGATTGCTATATTTATTCTGAAAAACTTTATCATATCGACGAAGTGCTTTCTGGAAAATGTGTAACATACTCAGAAAGATGATTTACTGTATGATATATTTGTATTATTCTTCGTATTTCCTGAAACTGAGAAGAAATTGATAAAGAAGCGCGATGATGAAATATTGGAATTCCATACTTTTTATGATATACTGCGTCACAGTTAGATATCTGATTAAAGAATAATTCAACTCATATTAATTGAGAATATAGATGTAAGTTGTAATTGTAATTATTTATTTTGTATATTCTCAATGATTATTTCATTATACGTTTAGTTTTATTTCAAGCCTTTACATAATATCTAGTTATTTTTATGTAGAAGTGCAACGTTAAGTGCATAAGATAAGAGAACTGATTAAATACCGATATTTACCAGATAAAAAATAAAAAAATATTTCTTGAGAAATGAAAGTAATATTTTATCGGATTTTTATTCACATATGTGCCAGTTTTTTGTGTATACTTACTTTGAATCATTATTTAATATGATGCCCTAAGGCTAAACCTTGTATTAATGACGTATTTAAAGAAAATTTATAGCTCATCTAGTTTATTCTTTATTTATTCGAAATTCCTCAACAAAGTTGCTGAAAAACAACTTAATAAATTTTAATGGTTTGTATTTCTGTTTTTCTTGTACCGCTATCGTCAATTAGAAGTCTAGAGCAATTTAAAAAAAATCCCTCTTTACGTTCTTCACGCAATCATGAAAAATTCAGCCAGCCGAACTAATTTCCTTTTATTAACCCAAGTGTCCTTGATGTGCAATATAAAAAAAAGAAAAAACTAGAAACTCCTACCACCGAAGAGAGTAGTCCTCGTGTACTTCGTGACATGCACGCGTGTGGCCCATCGCGAGCGGTAAATTATTTATCGTATTTATAGGTGCTCCTACGTATATATACACACACTTACACACCGACGCAGGTGTGTTTTCTGATCTGCTGCGACGATTGCGGTCACGTAGCCCGACGACTACGACGACGACGACATTACCGGAGACGCGCGCTGCGAAGGTGGCGTGCCGACGTGAATTATTCCGTGCCTTACTTTGCCCGCGTAAACGCCCATGCGCCCCATAGCCCCGAGTGAATATTTCATCAATTCGCCGCCGCCGCCCGTAAAAGCCGCTCTCGCTTGCGCGCTTTTCTCCGATTGTACGAAGCACGCGCGCGCTAGTTCGTCAGCGCTTTTTTTTCAAAAGAAGGACGAGTCTCACGTGTTGATCCAACGATAACGCCCACGAAGCGAAAAAAAAAAGAACGAATAAATAAATAAACCGTCGGCGAGATGTCGATCTCGCCGCGAAGCGGTTATATACAGTCCCGGGAAATCGTTTTCGATGGACGTAATTTCTTGAGATTATCGCGCTAGCGCCGGGAAATGTACGGCGGCTTCGGTCGATAAGAGATGGGGAGTATATATACGCGGATTGCCATGCTCTCTAAGCGATTGGGCAATCATCCGCACTGTGTGTGTGCTCTCGCTAATTTTGCGCGCTCCCGGCGACGCACGTGTATATGCGCGGTTTAGCAATCGTTTTATGACCAATGTCGTATTTATGCTCTTGCCGCGATAGTTGATTTTTTTAATTAGTCATACACACACTCTCTCTCTCTCTCTCTCTCGTTCATTCCGACGCGCAACTGCTAATTAGCGCAGAAATGTCATAAATGAATTGGTATTCTTTATCTTTGCGTTATTTTTAGAATTTGAGTAAGAATAAAATCAACACTTATCATTCTTTCTCAACGCGAGTTTTGGAAAGAAAAGAATTTTGGGTGTACGTGCGCTCTGGTGAAGTACATTATTTGTCTATGTTCATCTTATCACAATATTCTTTTTTAATTTATTGGCTATTAAGATTTTGTACAGCACTATAATTATACAACAAGACTATACTCTCATAGCATACTCCACTTTCCCCGTTTCATCTAGCTATTCTCCAGTACGCAATATAATAATCCTCTACTCGGCACAACTTCGACGATGATATGGTAGCTGCGTAGTGCCTCTAAGACTCTCCCTCTCTCTCTCTCTCTCTCTCTCTCTTCCTCACTCTCTCTCGCTCTCTCTCTCTCTCCTACCGAGGCCTAAAGCGCGCAAACTATGAATTTATGCAAATCGAGATAAGACTCCGGCGACCTCGTTGTCCGAGAGCGCGGGGTGCGACAGAAAGAGAGAGAGAGAGAGAGAGAGAGAGAGAGAGAGAGGCTTATAATTGTACGCGCGGCGGCCAAACTACGCCGCGTAACCCTTTGCGCCAAATGCCCAGCGAGACTTAGCCGAGCGTTAAGTTTAAACCGCGCCGTGGGTCCTGCGAATCTTGTCGACTGAGTTATCCGAAAAATGGTGTGTGACAAGGTGGTGGAAATTAATTTGTATTTTGGGATGTTCTATAGTAAATGTAAACGAAGTATAAAATATGTCGGGTTCTACAATTATTAGTTTTTTGGATATCGATTCAAGGTCTCTTCTGAAAATCAAGTTTGCGTTTCTTTTATTTGCATTATGAAAAGATTTCAGAAATAAATTCAACAAAAATTACTTTTTAAAATCTTATTAAAATTTTATTTTTTCTTTGTGTGTTGCAACGTGCCGACATATCAAAATACATACAACAGTATTATAAAGCTTAACTTTACCTGATACAACTGGAACTTTACTGATTGCAGTTCGCATTATGTTGATTAAAAGTCATCATTGTCAAAATTTAATCCTTTGAGTGATTACGGGTCCAGCTTAGATCAAAAAGCAGACTCTCTCTCTCTCTCTCTCTCTCTTTGACTCTCTCTCTCTCTCTCTCTCCATATTACGTTCATGTGCACCAGTCACTGTAATGAACCGACAATTATACTTGTCATTGGAAATCCATGCAATACCAAAATATCAAATACGCATAAATGAAATTGTTTGATAAATTTTAATTTATATGTAGTTTTGGTAATGCAACTAGTATAAAATATTAATTTATATGCAATCGAAAAATATATTGAAAATTTGGAACTACTTTTTATAATTTGTAGTCCACGTTATTTTTTCGAAACGAACCCTCGGCGCTTAGTTTGATAACTGTACAACGTATTTGAATATAAGATTTCGTCATACAGATGAACATTCTAGAAGAAAATGTTTATTTAATTATCGTTCTATCTATTTGAATCCTTTCACTGATCATATCATCTTCTATCGCATAATCATATAAGAAATGACAATATTTGTAAGCATTTCTTATCACTTTCTTGACCTTGATTATATTTTTTTAAATTAAGATCACCGCTATATAATTAATGATTTGTCACCGTTATGGATTTTCATTAACAGTGAAATCACGCGGAAAATACGTTTCAAAGTGGAAAATAACATCACGGCAGACGTCACGTACGAAACCGCGGTGGCTCTTGACGCAGCAACGGAAAAAATGCCAGTGCGAGCCCGCGCGTAAACCTCTTGCAGCCTTCGGCTCATCCCTCGCCCCAAAAAAAGGAAAAAGCTTGACTGGTTTTCCTCTGCGACAAAAACGTCGTGCGCGTAATTGCTTTTAGGAGACGGATTGAGCCAGGTACTGGATGACCTCATAAACGCGCTGCCGCTTTCCGTGTCTCTTCGGCACGATCGCACAGAGGGGCTGCACACGCCCCACTGGTATATCTCACTTGAGAGAGAGACAGAGAGCGAGAGAGAGAGACTAGCACCACAACATTTACTGCGCCCCAAACGCGAAAGTGAGTTTTTCGGCAGCGAGCAAACGGCAAACACAACAACCTCTATCCTCTCTCACTCCCTCGCTCTCTTTATCTTTCTGCGTCTCTCTTCTTTTTGCACCCAGAGAGGGAGCGAGAGAGTGCATTTTCACTGCCTAGAGCGTGCAGGCCTCAGCACATTGCTGTGTGTTCTGCGGCTTACTAGATAGTGTTTTCATATCGCCGGCGGTTACCTCACTCACTCTCTCTCTCTCCCTCTCTCTCCTTTTTTCGTTGCACGCACACCACCACCCGGCGTCAGGCTTCGTTTTTTCATCTAGCTACCGCTGCAACTCTTTGCCTTTTCCTGCCGCCGCTTATCGTTACACGGAAAACACAGAGACGCGCTGGGGAGAGCGAGTGTGAGAGGAAGAGAGAAGGATAAAGAAAGCGCGCGGGCGCTGAGTAACTTAGGTCTACTCCTCGACGGCTTAAAAGCTCCTCGAGAGGGGAAGGGAAGCGAGCCGTCAGCCCCTTCGACGACGCCAACTTGAAAGGAGCTACACTCGAAAGCGCTGCAAGAGCTTAGCGCGCGGCAGCCTTCGACGATGTTGTCGGTGTAGCGTTTTCATGGAGAACAGCCGCAATGCCGAAAAGTGTGTAATCGTTAAGCGGGAGATTCTCGAGGTACCTTCGCAAAGCTCTTCGCCATCGGTGTGTATGCGTGTAGGTGCTGTTTGATAATACGGCGTCGAGATCCACGCGCTTGACGATGCGATCAGAAAGTGCACGCTCTAAGTATGATACGTAAGAGGGAAATGAAAAGAAGAGTTGTTTTATTTTCACAAAGGGAATACTTTGTAAGAATAATATATTTTTAATGTTTATGATGTTGATCAAAGTGGACACTGTCTAGTGCAGAGAATTAATATGTATGTTGCTAATATATGCTATGTTTATTTTTTTTTTCTCTATACGTTATATTGGAATGTATACCTATTCCAAGTGGCGAAATTTTGTAACCTAACAACCCATTACTCCCACCAACCCAATCACGAATAAAATGATTTCATAACAAATCCATCATTTTTAAAGATAGGAGATATTGATAAAAATCTATTGACTTATTGTAAAAAACTTAAAATTTATACTCTTTTTATTAGCAGAATGAAAAATGATATCATTCCAAAGAAATATAAAATAGGTTAATTAAACAGTTGAAAATTTATTCGATAAAATATTGAACAAGTTATCATGAAAGATATCAATACACGAATAATGATTTAATCGAGCAGTACTTTCACTATGTTTGATAATTCAAAACAACGTAAAATTATCACTACTTTCGAATGTTTTGACTACTATTTAAAGACCAACTTAAAATTTAATTAATTTGTTTTTGTTTGCGTTCAAGAATAATTGAGCTAAAAAGGCCTGAACAAAGAAATAATACCTAAGGAAGTTGAAAACGTAAGTCTATTTGTACGCGCTAATGACTAAGAAATCCGAGTTGCGGTAGTAAAGAAGGCCATACTCTCTTTCCGACTTAGAGCGGAAAAGTGCGCCTCGGCCGCACTCGCGCGATTCTAATAAGACTTGAGAGCTCGGTTCGCGAGCACAAGACGAGCAACGGCCAGGGAAGGGACAACGGTCAAAAGTCTGCAGGGCTCTTAAGAGAAAAATACCCTGCGAGACGCTTAACTTAAGCCGGTGCTAATGAGAGCGAAAAACGAGAAAGAGAGCAAAGGAATAGTCCAACGTCAGAGCTGCCGTTGAGATGCTGCACATAACGAACTGAAGGAGATTTCAGCCGTTGCCTCAAAGTCGGGCTACTTTTCCACTTTGAAAAGACTTCCGCTTGGTCTGCAGTAATTCGCTCCATGCCGACTCACGAGCACATCAGCCTCGAGAGCTGCGAATAGCTTGGGAGAAAATGTCGAGCGAAAAGTTACAAGCCGCGACTCGGAGAGGAGAAAGTCTGAGCGTTAGAAGAAGAGAACTTCAATCCCCGTGACACTTGGACTAGCAGTTTCCATTTTTAATACCTTGCGCTGTGGTCTTTTCTTTTACTATTAATTGTTAATGAAGAAAGGGGTATCAAAAAGAACGTTTTGCACCCAACTACTCTTCAGGTATTAGCAGTTAAGAGCTTTGTAAAAATAACTCCATTTTACCGTTGAATAATTCGCTTAAAAGAAATTTTTTTCAAGCGTAAAGTATAATTGAAAAGATATTTAAATTTATTATTACCTTGTTTAAGTATCAAATTGAAAAATATTAATTATCATTAAAGATAACGTTTAGTGTAACAATATACAAACATAATTTTATGAATTTATAAATTTCTCATTTGAATTGTTAAATGTAAAATTAATATGCCAGTCATTATTATTTTGGGTAGAATAAAAATAAAACATTCTATAGGTAAAAGCAAATTGTGATCTTATGATAATTTTGTAATAGAGTCAAAGCTCAAGCATCAAACATATGACATCTGCAGGCGTTTTTCACTTGAGCCGTATGGCAAAGTTATGTTAGTCACTTGTTGAAAGATAAATCAATGCAATTAAGCCACTACTACGCACCTGTCTCTCTTTCTCGGTCACGCCGCAGGTGGTATACCGATTACTATTCAACTCGTGACGAGAATGTCTAATCTCTTTATCATGATCGACTTTTATAAGAAAAACGTGTTGCCAATTATTGAATGAATGATAACACCACATTAATCAGATTTCTTATAAGTATGGGTTTAGCGTGTTTTTAAATGAGATAAAAAGCATGTTCTTCTAAAAGTAGAGTTTATTTAAAGGTACATTTTAAATATACGTGATAATTAATCAAAATATACAGAAGTAGAAATCATCAGTCTATTAGGTTAGCGGAGTTTTTCGAGATTCATTTTAAACTGAATCATGCATTTATGAAATAATTGATTGTTCGTTATAAATACATGTCATGGCCTTAAAAACAGGTATAATGTGGGTCACTACTTGTAGTCAGGTCCTTTACGTCCAAGGATTTTCTCTCTCTGAGCTAAAAGTTCTTCTTTGGTAATTTGAATTTGGCATCTCTTCGCAAATCTATTACAAGCCATTTGTTTCACAGGACAGCAGTCAGATACTGATACGCACTGAAATATTAAAAGACCAATAAATTTTTCATTCAATAAATATCTTCAATATTTTTCACTATTGCTATAATTAATTTACTGAACGTAAGCTAAACATTGTTAAATAATGTAAAATAATTATAATTAAAATTATTTTTATTCGACCTCAACAAATTTTTTTTAACGTTCTGTTTACCTTGACCAGTTTTCGTGATATGACTTTATTCGGTTTCAATTAACATAATTTAAAAATCGGGTTTTAAGGTCATAGTCAGAGTTTTATATAAATCACTAAACTTCTTAGCATAAAAACATGCTCATGTTTTCTGTAGTTTACTCAATTATATAGAAAACATTTTTTAAATAATAATATTTATTTACAAAAAGAACATTTTTCAATCAGAAAGCTTGTGCACTGCAATAAACAAACAAACAAAAATATTTTGTATTCAAATGTTTCAGTATTCATGATGAGAATAAAAAAATGAGGTTCTACGTCACGCGTGATAATTTCTTATCATCTCAACCTATCATACAGCGCAAAAGTTTTTTATGTTAGAGTGAGATGCTTTACTTACAGGGTCACCATGTCGGCCACAATTATTATCTCTACTAGCTGCTGATATTAGAGTCGATGCCAATAAGACGACCAGCGCAAAGAGCATAAACTTCGACATTTTGAATTATACGTTTACTCTGCAACAGAAAATTGAACATGAAGATTATCCATTTCAAAAACATTATTCGCTAACATTATTTAAAACATCCTATAAACATTATTTTTGGAAATGAGTGGTTAATAAAAGTCTGCAAGCAGAGTGTAGCCAAGTAAATTTAAATAATTATAAAGTTTATAAGTATTAAACCGTTGGGAATCATGTTATATAATCAGTACTACAGTTCGTGTTCACGATCAAAGCCGTAAGCAGTTGTGTATATGTTCGTCGTATATGAGTCACAAACCTCGGGTGTTTCCTCAGTCAAAGCATGAAAACAATTGACGGTGACGTTAAACTTTCCGAAAGACGCAAACGAATACGTGATTTATAATAATTGAAAATATTAGTACTTTAAAAAGAACTTTCAAGTATCAAGTAAAATAAGTAAATTTATAGACTAATTTTTAAAGAAAATAAAACCTATTCATTGACATTGGGCTATTAAATAAGAATTTTTTAATGATAATACGTTAATATATTTTCAGATCAATGTTTAACCATAAAATCATTTTGTTTAATATCAAATTATGCGGAAACTACTAATTTAATTACTCACGTATTATTCTTCTGATGCTCGTAAACTCACTGTGTAACAGCAAGACGTCAACTCTTCGGTAGTTTGAACACGACTGACTCTGTAGTGCTGAATGTTTCCTTCTTATATGAGTAAGTCTCTGATCTTGGGCTTTACGCTCGATCATTTATATGTCTACAATCTAGCGGTTCTTTGTTGTTGTTCCTAAATAGTGTACGATCTCATTTCTCGTGTAAAGCATTACGCACAAATTCGACGAATTACTTTGTTTACGAATTAAATTTCCCCAAAATGATTAAAAAAGATGTGATGTTAATTAGCATCTAGAATATATTTTAAATCTTTAATATGTCTATAGTTAATGTGTAATTATCAAATGCGGCACAAACAATTTTTAAAATTCATTCTTAGTAAGTAAATTATTTATTCTAGCCATCAATTACAATAATAATCGTGTTCTGTAAAAATAAAAATTTAATATACTTTATTATTTTGTAATCTATACGAAAATTTGGTTATAATTTAAATGTATACGGTATCAAAGATAGTATTGATATCAAAATAGTCTTTTATTTTCTATTCATTATACATTAAAATAAACAAGTTTTACAAACGATGCAATAATTTAACGATACGAACATTTATATTATTAAATTTTATAACATATGATGAATAGTTTGCACTATCATTTGTAGTATTTCCTATGTTTTGATTTCCACACGTCTACAAAAACATTGCACATTCGAGACGCATTTAAGAAAATTTTCGAAGACAGAATTATGTGAGTCTCGTATACTCAAGTTCATGAATTCAAGATATTTACGGGGATGAGAAAATTGATCCAGATGGGTAATAAGGTCCTGATCCAACAGGCCGTGTGTCCTTTCCGGGAATTTGAAGTCCACCAATTGGCACACATTTAGCTTGGTAAGAAGAACATTCTAAACCGCGGCAACAATCTTCGTAAACTTGACACTTGAAGATGAAAAATAAAATATTACATATCATTTATTATTAAAATAGAATTTATTTACAACATGAATACTTACATATCCTAACCAAGGACTACATTTCTTTTCTTCTTGTCCCAAAACAACAGATGTTGAAATTAAAATTGTACAAATTAAGAGTGCAAACTTTGTCATTATTTTAGTTACAAGTCTGTAAATAATATTTAAAGGATTATTTAAAAACAAAGAAATATTTTTATTTACTACGACTACTACTTATAACATTAGGAAAGCTAGATTTTATAAAATAATATTTCATACTTATTTTTAAGTATTTATTAATTCTTCCATGAATTTATTTACATGAACTTTAATTACAGAAATAATTATTACAGAATTTTGCATCTATTCTTTTAAATTGCATATTTTAAAACATTAATAAATGCATATATAGTTACGTTTCTCGATAGGTCTAAACTTAAGATTAAATGATTTTTCTGTGAATCATTATAAACACTCTTCCAAGAATTATTATACTTACTGCACTGTTTTCTTGGGAATAACAACTATGGTTGTAGTGCAGTCACAACGGTAAAGTCGCTTACTTATACCGTTCGGCGCTCCAAGAAGATATAGGCGCGAGAAAAAAAGGGGAGGGGGGTATATTATTCATGAAGGTGGTATATAGCTATTAGCTCGTAAAAAATATGTTTAATATGTTTCAGATTTTGCAGTTTTTCTGGCATGTTCGTGAAATTAATGATAATAAATTATTGAACGATTAGAAAATAATTACGTTATCCATGCAAATAAGTAATGAATGATGATGATTAAATAATTCACGATGTCAAGTTGATTACGAAAAGTACATATCGAAAAAATATTTGCACCGCATAACGTTCATAAGTAACATAATTCAAGTATGATTCAATGTCAGGAAATATATTTTTGTAAGTGAATTAAGAAATAATATTGTACGTACAATTATAATGATTTTTTTATCCAACATTTTCAATCTTTCTCGAATGACCCTAATACGCCGGTATCTGGGTGAATAATGTTTAAATATAGAATTAAAAAAAATTTTTTTAAAATAGTAAAAGGCACAAAAAGTATTAGTGCCTGGAAATATAAAATTAACGAGTATGAATGTATTTATACAAAGATTTATTTAATATATATTTTATTTAATATAATTAAACACTTCTAATGGCCTTTCTATATAGAAAGATCATCAAAAGTGTTTAAAATTTTTTTTTCAGTGTGAATGAGGTTTATTCAATGGGTGATATATGAAAATAATATAGTTGCTGAAATATATGAGATACTTGGTATAAAATAAAATGTACAAATTTTAGGAAACAACGCAGTTATTTATTAATTCCTCTATTACTAAATATTAACTACTTAAACACATTATAACTTAATTTAAATAATACATTTTGTTTTTTAGATTTGTTCTGCACCACCAGTACTCGGAGCTTTTGTCGTGGTCACTTTCGGTTTGGTGCATCGCCCAGCCCAAGGGTTGCAAATGAGTCCAACACAACACTCCGAATCAGCAGCGCACTGTACAAGAATAATCAAGGAATTAGAATACAATGAAGCGTAAATTCTCAAAATCATTTAATTTTATTAATTACGCATATATATATGTTCACTTTAATCATATTTTACTATTTAATGGATTTTAGTTTTTAATATTATTTGTTCATTCATAAAAATTTATCCAGCTTCTAAAATCATTTAAGTTTAAACGTATATCGAAAATGTTTCTACTATTAATTCGATAATTAATGTTAACTGGAACATATACTGATCGCAGTAATTAAATTTAAGTTATAATAATGATTTGAATTTTAAATTTAATGGATGAAAAAAAATTATAAAAACTTAAATCGATAGCTTAAGCTACTATAACAATACATATATTTTATAAAAATAATTTTGATATCCAAGAAAAGTGTTTTTGAAAAAAACAAAAGTCATAAAACTAGTTAAAATCTGATTAAATTGTTTAATTATTTCAATACTTATAAGTCTAGATTTTCTAATTAAACTTTAAATTTTAAATGTTGTAACGCATATTAAAAAAATTCTTATACAACTTACAATACGACCTCCTGGTTTGCAGACTGGTTCTTGAGCCATGACGGTACCAATCACTAATAATGTGATACAAAGAAGAAGTACGAGTTTGGCCATTTTAATTCTGTAACATTATTTTAATTTTAATGGATTCACTTGAAAAAAATGTTATAGTTTTACGTGAAGGTTTCTATATACAAAAAATATGCACTGAAATGGATAAAAAGTAATTCTTTATGTCCACACAAGAAATATGTACAAGCAAAATATACACTCATCTTTACATTCCTACCCCAATAAACATTATTTATACTCTGGAATACGCTACCATCATTTTCAAATTATTTGGAATCTAGTTATTATTATTATTTAGTAGATATATGAAAGAATTATACAATAAATACTTACTTTTTATTAGTTTTAACTGTTAACACGATTAACCTCTGTGACTGCTATAACGGAATATGTGATAGTACTGCTGTTCATCATCCTTTTATAGGTAATATAGGTAATCTTTCTGATAATCATTCCCTACCCTACTCCGTACTTATTTACTTTGTTAATCATGAGAAGTACTTCATTTATTTGTCTAATTTAATCCTTATCATTATTTATTTATTTTATCGTATTTATCAGCTTCATATGAGATAGATTTCTAACAGAAAGATACAGGTATTTATCAAAACAGAAAGTTAATGAATTCATTATGTTATCTTCATATTAATTACGCACATATAAATGAACATATATATGTATTCATAAAAACATCAATCTAATTATTTAATCATATTCAGTTATGTAAGAATGTACATGAATATATAGAGAGAATTATTTTAATTATTATTTTTTTTCTTTTTTTTATTATTTTATCACCTATACACTACATGCAGGCTTCACAATTTTTAAAGAATGTAAGTTTATTAGAATTGTAGAGTTACTCAATTCTTAAAAAGCTCTTGAAAAAACTTTTATTTAGAATCATTCCCGTTTAGTGCGAATAACATAAAGAGAATAAGTTAAAGACTTTAGTAAATAAGAAAAAGATCTGTATAAATAATCTTAAAACATTGAATCTTTGAACAAGTTTTTAGAATCGATTCTGCGCCGTAAAAATTAAGTTTAACCCAAAACGATTTCTCTCTATTTTTCTTAACGTGAATAGAAGAGTATGTGGCAGGTAGATCAAATGTTAGATTTTTTTACAGTTTGAACTGTAAGATCATCTTTAAATTTTACCATGTGAAATTGACTGGTATTAAAAATAATGGATTGGAGAATTTTTTTTTAATTCATAATTGTTTACCATGTAACATTGTACTTTTTAATGCAAATAATTTATGAAATGTCACAACAAATTAAGTTTGAGGAAGCTAAGTGCCAATGAATTTGAAGCAGCTTTTTCATTCTTTCCCCCCATTCTTATATATTCGTTTCAACCCAGTTTGGTTCGGTCGCCAAAAATTAATGATAATGTTTTAGATAATTTCATGTATGTCGAATGATATTCAATTAAGTATGGATTCGTAGAATACTATGTTACTTAAGGATGATTATTACATTCTCTGTCTAAATGACACATGAGTTCATAAAATTACAATATAACACCTTTACTAAAACATACTTATTATGACAAAACATAACATAACATACTTTATTATCTTTATTATAACATATTAAAAAATTACATTCTACAGACTATAAATGTTCATTACAATCAACTAGATACTTTATTAGCCGAAATGTGGCTTGCACCTTAGTGTCATTCTATCGCATTCAAATGTCGGACAGCAACGTTCCCTTATACACTATAAAAATATAAAAGATCATAAATTCATTTATAAAAAATTAAATTATGTAAAATTATTTTATTACTTACGCTAAGACCTCCACCTGCACATGCACGAGGTTTAATTTCAGAGTCTACGGATGCAGAAGTGAAAGCTACTGCTATCAAAACTGAACATAGTAGAAATATAATTTTGAACATGCTGACGCTTTTAAATATTCAAAAAATTCTGAAAATAAAAAATTTGCTTTGTTATTCTGTATGTCATTAATCAATATCTCGTTATTTTCTTATTTTTGATCCTTTATCTATCAAATATTCTATTATGATTTATAAACCTCTCTAAAAATTTTGTAAAGAATATTTCTGCTCAAATTTTATAATCGAAATTTAAGTATGTGGAATTCAAAATGAATATAATAAAACGGTAAATTGAGTTGAATTATAATTTATTGATTTTTAATAAAATCTTTCTTAATAATAGAAAATGTTTGAATTCTAGTAAAAATAACTTGAGCATAGCATGCATGAGTAAGTACATATTGGATATGTTACATAGTTGAAAATGAGATCTGGTTTTGTTATGTTTATGTCAAAAACGGCATTAGTAAAAAAAAAAAAAAAAAAAAAAAAAAAAAAAAAAAAAAAAAATCGTGACTTGAAATATTTGTCTATTATACTATATCGTTTCTCACCATGCAATATATACAGGCTATAGCAAACGGAATGTATCATAATTTTGATATGATTATTCGGCTCTCGTGGTACAAAATACGGTTCGAAACTGGTGCGTAAGAAGATTTTTAGCTAATTTGACTTTTGTCACTCGCTTCGCTCGTGCGAAAAACATCACATGAGCTAAATAATCACCTTCTGCACCCGTGTCGAAATGTAATATATATTTTATAATAAAATATTATAGTTAAATACCAAACAATAAAATAATAATCAAAGAATAAAGACTTATTGTATAAAACCTACTCAGATACAAATCTGTAATATAGAAGTTCGAATCGGCGATTACTGAATTGAGATTCTAGTCATCATTTATATACGCTTTAATGTTTATGCTGTTTAGTTCGATTTTAAATACAAAATCGAGGGAACCACCGCAGAAGTGATTAAATTACCTTGTACATTGAGATTATCACAAAAAGTCTAGCGCAACTTTCCTGTTTAGATAATGCTGTCTTTTATATTTGAAACGTTAATTGTAAAACTAATTTTGGTATACAAATATTTAAAAAAAAAGTATGCTTAGCTAACATGATTATTACCTTTTTAGATTGTTTCGTAATTCATTATACAATGGGTTATTAAATAGAAAATCGAGTATTTTGTTTGCTACTTTATTAAAAAAATAATTGGTACATCCCTGCTAAAAATCTTAACTAACGGTTGGCGAGCCGTTGGCCAATTTTGAAATTAAAAACGTCACACCATGATTATC
>UXGD01004387.1:0-17320 GCA_900474315.1 Torymus auratus | reverse complement strand
TTATCTAAGTTATCAAAATTAGATAATTGAACTTGAAAAAGTGTGCCTTGAAAAAATTTATCAATTTTTTTCTAAGCAGAAAGTTTAAATTTTCGTTGATTAGATCAAGTAGTGCTTATTGAAAAATGTGCATCAATTTATTATGCCATTTGAATGCCATTTGAATTTACAGATTTTTAAAAAATCCACTTTCATTTGCGGCATTAATTTCGTTGTCAGGTAAAAAAATATTAAATTAATCCTTGCTCTTGTAACAAAGTTCAAGACCACGTAGCTCTTTCAAGATTACTTGAATACACTCTGTCATAGATTCTATTATGATAGTAACTTTCCTCGAAGTGTGATGAAGTTCTCAAGATATTTTAATTGCCTTTCGTAACGTCTATTAGTATAGTGTTACGTCTTTTATACAATTGCAGTAGCTCAGCGTCGGCCCACGGCGCCATCACTATACGTGGTATAAATTTTGTAACAGGGGTGCGTTGTTCAGTAGCTTTGCTTAGGTTGAACTAATACCCGAAAATATATCGCCAGAAGCGATAGAAGTATCGGCAATAAACATCAACAAGTCATAAGCAGCAAGAAAATATAGCAACTTCAATAATTATGTTTTTGTAGTTGCGGTCGTTTATTGCATCACGAAGCTACTCATATGTTTTTGCTGATACTGATAACCCAATGATATTATGCTGATTTTAATAGTTAGTTAGAATGATGCTCGTGCCAAGAATTTTATCATTACTGTTAAAAAGTATCCCGTCAATTTATGTGCCCGATGTTAAAGAGACGTTCGTTGGAGCATCTGAATAATAATTTGTTATCAAATCTTCTAACTAGCTTGGAAAATTTATCAGTATCTTATTGTAGATTTGCGTACCAATCACCTATTATAACTTTATGACTATGATTCTTACAATAAAATCTTAATTTATCTAAAAAGTCGCTATCGTGAAATGAGACATGTGATCATCGATAGACGACATAAACGAAGATAGGAGAGGAGTTACTACGATTCACAGTACACATGAGGCAATCAAGTATTCCTGATCTTATGGGATTCATGGTTTCGAGTGGAGCTAATTGAATGACCTTACATGCATCGTGAACGTACACGGAAAAGGTTTTGGTTAGGCAGCAGCGCTATTTGTGATAGTCGCGTTATTCATCGGTTGATAAAGTGAGTGAGACTTAAGTCACACAATCCCTCAACTCGCGCACGGCAACTGTCTGGCATCGAGAGTGTGGCGCTCTCAAGAAGGACGGTCACTATATCAACCGATGAATAACGCGTCGCTCTTACGATTAGCACTGCTGCCTAACTAGAACCTTTTCCGTGTAGAGCGCATTACCCCTCCCCCTAATTCACGTTATTATCACTCGCTTCACTTTGCCCATAATATAAACCTATACATGAATCACCTATATATTAATTTATTTATTTATAGGGACTACAAGCCCTTTTGTACATTTTTGAAAATAAGTGGGTATTAAAAAATGCCAATAACGCATGTCTAACGGGCCCACGCACGCTCGTCTGCACAAACACATACACAGGCACGCATACACGCGCATGCACACACATACTGACTAAGAGAAAGTCAGGGGTCTGGATCACAGATCGGGCTAAAACTTTGGGATAGATTTTTGGATATAGAAACATGAAGAAAGCTGTAATATTAGACCCTAACGCTAAAAAAAACTAAAGTTCTGGACACTTTTAGCTTTATTATGCAAAAAGTTTTGAAAAAAAAAAAAAACCTTCACTTAAAACGGCAATTATTTAACTTTAGACAGTCTTAAATATCATTTCAAGTAGAGCAAACACAACTAAAGAAAACGAGCTTTTATTTGCTTTTCTTAAGAATTCAAAAATGTTGATTCCTTCCAAAGTTATGAAAGTTTAAAATTGAGCAACGAAAAAAAATTTACTGTTTGACTACCTGCGTATTTTTGGTGCATTTTTGATGCTCAACTTTAAACGTTCATAACTTTGGAAGGAATGGACATTTTTTAATCCTTAAAAAAGCAAATGAAGGCTCGTTTTTTTCTCTAGTTTTATTTTCTCTATTTGAAATGATATTTAAGATATTGTAAAGTTAAATAGTTGCCGTTTTAAGGAAAGGTTTTTTTCAAGACTGTTTACAAAATAAAGCTAAAAATGCCCATAACTTTAGTTTTTTTGAGCGTTAGGGTCTAATATTGCAGCTTTCTTCATATTTCTATATCCAAAAACCTATCCTAAAGTTTTAACCGAATCCGTGATCCGGACCCCTGACCCTCTCCTAGTGGGTAACAAAAACGAGTGCTGAAAGCCCCTCACCTGGGTCTAAAATAGTTTGTCGGCTTGGTAAACAAAGGTACCATCTCAGAATCCAGTTGGGAAAGGTACCAATTCGGAAGCCGGTTAGGAAAGGTACCAACTCGATTAAAAACAAACTTTAGACGGGAGCTGGTTACTTTTGAACCGGCTTCCGAATTGGTACCTTTTTCAACCGGATTTTGAGATGGTACTTTCATTTATGAAACCAACGGTATGCACATACATAAAAATATAAACTATCTTGCTAAATGAAAAGTGGCTAAATGAAAAATTATCCTGCGTAGCTATTACAGCGACTTCCGATTAATTCTCTTGCAAACAAGTGAAAGTGTTTTGGAAAATTTCGGAATTATTTATAGGCCATATGTTTTTACAGTTCTGCACTAGTTACATATCTAATTCATCTTTTCTATAAAGTGAATAGGTTAAGAAAATATTCGCGTGGCTGAAATAGGTGTATGGCCGAATACCTTGAATTATCTTAAATTAAAAAATTGATTTATTTTACATAACTTTTATAGCACTGTATGACCTAAGCCGGCACTTAGGTCATGCCTATCCGTGACCTAAGTAGTACTTTTTTGCACTGTGTTTCCCGCATTTGGGGGAATAAAAATTTTATTATATAAATAAATAAATAATGGAAAATTTTTAATCCCGCAAATGCGGGAATAATGAAAAAGGGGGAATCAAATGCAATTTTTGCCCCGCTTTTCAGGCTATAAAAGTGGCCATTATAGTGGAGATGGGAATAAAATGATATTACAGCAATTTCTATTAGAAAAACGCTTATTTGAAATATATATAAAATATTTAAATAGCCCACATCATTGGAAAAGAGGTCTATGAGAATAAACTGAGGGTACTGGATTTCATTTTAAGGTATCAGAAAATGTTTCCCAAAGCTTCAGCCAAATCCTATTTCCAGGAGACTGTAATAATTTATTGTCAGTTATCAAAAATAGTATATTTCAAACGCGTGCGCATAGGTAACTGTATGAGTCAAATTTGCCGCCCAAGTGCATCAAGTTTACACATTTGTTCCGTAATTTATTATTCCTTAATATAAATTAAGCGATCGACATTCGTTCGGTTTTTGAGCGTTTTTGTGAGGTATCTCGAAATCTCGAATCGATCTCGAAACCCGAAAAAAATCAAGAAACAGCTAAGAGAGGGCGCGCATAAGTAAAAATGGAAATTTAATTAAATTAAATTTTAGTTTAACTGACACTTTTTACTTAACTTAATTAGTTAATTTATGTATTTGATTTTAATAATACATAAATTTGTGAAGAAGTGTTACATATGATATGTATATTAAATAATAGCGCGTCGCAAGCTCGGTCGCTGGTATAATACTCAAAGCACAGAGCTAGTCCTCCTATCATCTTCAATGTTGCTTAATTGTCCACGGAAAATTCCGTCATACAATACATTAGAAAATTTTATAGTCCAATATATCAAGGCTTTTTTGCTTTATGCGTTATAGATTGAATAAATATGAAAATTTTTTAATATTCTACGGTTATGGCGCACTTGCTCCACTGAGATAATAGCTTAAAAAAATAACTCAGAATATCATGCTAATACAGATCTACATTATATTAGGAATTTTTTGGATATAATTAAAACGTTTGGATCCCAGAAAACGTCATTTAACATTTTTTCTGACTACATGGTTGACGTATGAGATAGAGGCTTTTCAAAGCTATTTCCAACTCGGCCTTCTGAAGGCTTAGACCGTGCGATTGAAGCTTTATTAATTATTCCAAATATTCCAAAGTCCAAGCAAAATCCGTGATACGAGGATTGTAGCCTCTCACAGTTAGTATGAATAAATTTTTCATAAAGTTTTAAAATATTATATATAGTATACTATAATGTTTTTAAACTTTATGTTTGAAAACAAAAATGATGCCAGAAAATTAATTATAATTAAATAAAATATTTATTTTTTATGAGCTAATGCAGTAATCGAAGGGTTGAGCTTATAAAATGAAAAATTATGAGAATACGCGACAATATGTATACTTTCAATATTTCCCAATGCTTATAATACTCTTAAATGCTCATAAAATATAATGACATTATGAAAGGAAAATGCAGCAATGGAGAACCATTTATTCATAAGCGGTCGGCGTTTCGAGGATCAGTACTATAACGCTCTTTAATAGATGAACACGACGCAAAAAAGGACGAGAGTCTAGCGCCACAAATCATTAGCGTCCGAACTAACACGCAGGTGAGCGCATTTCCGCGTACCCATGTTTAGAAAGACTTTTATTAAGAAGTCCAGCGAAGAGAGGTGCTGAGGGCCGCGTGCCACTTGAACCGTCAATTACCGGGAGCCGCCTCTGGCTTTTTTTCCCTCTAAACCCGCGTCAATTCAGAAGTTAAATAATCATTATCTCGCTCCGATCGGGTAGAGAAAATGAGAGAGGGGGAAAAGGAGAAAGATTTCACGGGATCTCGCCCAATCACCGTGAGAATCGGACATCTGCTAGCTATTCGATAGAGCGAGCTCTTTTGTATAGGCGTGTACCTCTATACGTATCTCTCTTTGTCAGGATGTATATGTTTTGAGGGAAGTGCGATCGCATCGTTACGTTGGGTGTTTCGAAACTCCAGTTGTCTGTCACGTACGTTGCGGTTACGTTGTGATCTCATACGATAAGTCGCATTAGAGCGATGAATAGAGTTTTCTTATTATATGCTTTTCATTTCTCGATTTAAATGTTGATTGGAAGGAAAAAAAAACTTCCGGTTATGTATTATGATTTCTAATCTATCGATCATCATTTGAGATAACACATCGTTTAGATAATAACATTTTTTATACGGTAGGTACTACACTATGTCATATAATTATTGTAAGTAAATTAATTTATTAACAAATCAAGATTCATTTAGGTGAAATTCTTTCAAATCTCTTTTATTGTAAATTATTTGTAAATAAAATTAATATTCTCACTTTTTACAAATTATAAATAGAATATTGTATGTGTGTTTTATATAGTATAAATGAATAATTATACTTATATAAATTGGAGTCGTACATGGTTTCATTATAAAATATGTACGCCTTAAGTATCAGATAACTGAATCTCCAATTTATTTGCATAACCGCATTTTCCTTCCTTCTACAAAACTTCTTTTTCCATTCTGCGAATCTTCCCATTTTTTATTTATTATTCCAGATACGAAAATGACATGTCGCATTTATGTTTACTTGACTAAAGGATACAGTCAAAGAAAACAGCCGTCGCAATGGCTTCTTTTATCATTTCACGTTTTTTCATTCAACACTGTTCTACATCTATTTATGATATTATCTTATGACATTTTCTGTTTCATTTGTAAAGTATAAAATGAAGGGTCTATTGAAATATTATTATTTAATAAATTTTTTTCTTCTGTATTAAACAAACATTAAAATTTTGGTTTATAAAATAACTTTACATAATCATTTATATGCAATATTCGCCAGATTCGAAAAAAAACATTTTAAAAAAGGAATTATTATGACGAAGTATAAAAATATGCTATTTCATGTTAGCATAAAAAAAAAAAAGATTTTGAAAATATATTTTTTTGTTTTGGAAATTTAGGTTGGTCACATTGAATACTAAATTTATAATTTTTATACCTCCGTATAGTTTATTTTTATTTCACATTTCATGTTTAATGAATCCATTGATATACTTCATCCAATGTATTATAGAACGCTCTATAAATGGAAAGCCATTTTACGTTTATCACACTAATAAACCCCTAAATGGTAAATTTTCGTTGCTCAACTTTAAACTTTCATACCACTGGGAGGAATAAATATTTTTTTATTTGTAAAGAAAGCAAATTAAAGCTCGTCTTCTCTAGTTTTAGTTTTTCGTTTTACAATCGCATGTACGATTCAGCTAAGTAATATACTAATCGTTTGAAATAGAGAAGTTTCTCAATATTTCCTTGTTAGTGTGGAAAACAATATGAGATATAAATATGATAAATTCATTCATTATAAATTCTCACATAACTTTTAAAATTTTGAATTTAAAATTCCCGGCTGTAAATGGTGGATAAAATCTGTGGGGTAGCGCAACTACACCTCAGCCGAAGCACTGAATTCGGATAGTATTGTGACCGCTGCATATGCAATTTCGATAAAGAATATTTTTCGTTCCCAAAAAATGTCATTTAAAAGGAAGGTGATTCAACTATGTTTTCTCGGTATTTAAACCGATCGAATGTGATATAAATACCTATAATATATTCGCCCACCGCATGATACTGAAACCAACGTAGCAAAAATCTTCTTTCTTTTCTTTTCTTTTTATTTTAATGGCCTTGGGTCACAATGAAGGACGCCGTTATGCCACAATACACGCGTGTGTTTATACTTCAAGGGAGTGAATTTGTTTCTTAGCAAAGCCTATAGATAGTTGGAGGACGCTACCGCCCCAACTACTGGACCTACAGTTTCAAGTGGGTTCCGAGCCACCGAAACCACGGTGAAAGTAAGCATATGAAAAATTTGTGTTTCAGTGGTGCCGGCTTTTTTGCGGGAGCGGGAATCAAATCGGGGACCTTTACGTCCCGAGTCCGACGCGCTTACTGCTGAGTCACTGTAGCTCTGCAAAAATCTGCAATTTTCTACCCGCGTCAAATGTCTGGTAAAAATCTATATCGACGGCTGAGAGGAAGAAGACTTTATCCCGGCGCGCGAATGAAGAACGACGTATCTCACCGCGAGGGCGAAGAACGAAGTATCTCGGCGCAAAAATCAAGAACGACGTATCTCAGCAGTTTAATGGCCAGTACATGGCCAGTATACGGCTAGTATACGGCCAAATACTTCGTTCTCCATCCTCGCGCCGAGATACGTCGTTCTTCATCCTCGCGCCGAGATAAGTCAGTCTTCATCCGCGCGCCGAAATACGTCGTTCTTCACCCGCTCGCCGAGATACGTTCTTCTTATAATTAATTAAGGAAAGACTATCTTAGGAGAGAAGAACTTATTCACAACAGATCGCATAAGGTTATACTCAGTCATTCTAACACATCTAATAATAAATTTTTAAAATGCACAACTTTTGAACTGTATTTTGCATAGACCTTAGATCTCCCTTATGGTGTAATACAAAATTCAGGTCACTTTTCAAAACTTCTAGAGTGTAATCAAATAGTTTTACAAATTTCGCTGGGGCCGTCAGATACCTAGAGCTACAATCGAAGATTAATGAAATTGTTTTCCGTTTTTTTTTTTATTTATTTAAGCAATTTTAACTCTTCTACATGGAGTTATTTTGCAGAATTTGTTTTCCGTTGATTGTACTTATTACATCTTATCAATCATATGCGTGCATCTTATTGTACTTATGCGCATTGTATAGGTTATTAGTTAGTTCTTTTAGGAGCATGGAGATTAAATTTTATTTACTAATGCTATTTAATAATTAATAACGAATATCTTTATTTTAATATATTTTCTATACTAATTAATGTTCTCCACTTAATTCTAAAAATGTTGTTACGTGCGCATTTTACTGCAGACCTCTTTCCAAGCCAAGACGCTATGAGTCAGTTCAAAATTCCTCTCTCGCTGCCTATATAATGTGCCTGGGCGATTACATTGTTATGCAAAGAATTAGGAATTATCATAAATATGAGCAAATTCATAAAAAATTTACACTTACGGTGGCCCGAAAACTAGTCAAAATATTTTTTTGAAGGCACGCCTTCTGCACTCGTTTTTTTTCTATCTTACATTACAAAGTATATGCGAAAATCGTGTATAATTCAAAACGCTTTTGAGACACATTTTATTTTAAAGTTGAAATTTTTTAAGAAAATAAACCCAAAGCCCAGGAACATCCTACATAATATTTCAAGAAAGAAATTCTAACTAGAAAAAAAGATCTTTATTTGCTTTTTTGAAAATTGAAAATGTCAATTTCATCTGTGTTTCTATAAGGGTTTAAAGATGAACGTCAAAAAGGCCCACAACTTTGAGAGTATTTTTATGCCTTTTCGATGCTCAATTATAAACTTATAACTCTTGAAGGAATCAAAATTTTGAAATTTTCAAAAAGTAAATGAAGCTCTCAGCTCTTTCTAGTTTGAACTTTATATCTGTCTTTTTTGAAACTTTATGTAGGACGGTTCTGGGCTAAATAGCTAACGTTTGTAAAAAGGGCTTTTTTGCTATTTTCTTAAAACATATCAATTTTAAAAGAAAATGTATTACGAAGGCGTTTTTCGTACCATTTTTCCCTTATATTTTGTGATATAATAAAGAAGAAAAAACGAGGCCGATGTAGGTGACTTAAAAAAATTTTGATCAGTTTTGAAGCGGCTGAAAGCGTAAATTTTTTATGAATTTCCTCATTTACTAACAATATAAAATCTGACTTTATTAATCACTATCATCTTATTAGAGTACGAGGTCACTAACGTAGTTTGGCATGCCGTATGCGATTTGTAAGACCCTGGAACCGAAAAGTATGCGTGTGAGGCTTGCTCGCCGATAGTGGAGGTGCATCGCGGTTCGCCTACAACAATTTCGTGATACACTTTCATTTATGCGCTTGCTAAGAAGAAGAACCAAGCAATTACCAGGCCGTACTAAGATACTGGGCGGTCCACCTGCAGCCGCTAACGATGAGTTAGTCTCACGCTTGTTGGGCTGTGTAGTGAAGACGATTTTGGCCGACGGCTGCTCGAAGTGTCTTAGCTCAAATATAACATTGGCTACTTTGACCGGTGACCGAGTCTCTCTTTTTCTCTCTCCCTGTCTGTCTCTCGTTTCCCTCCCTCTCTTTCTCCCCCTTCCGCTCTCTCTCTCTCTCTCTCTCTCTCGCTCTCTCTCTCTCGACGCGTCCTATATGTGACCCCGACGAAGATAGAGCTGGATGCTGATTACCTTAGCTGGATGTCGGAGTCTTGAGACCCGTTTTGGTGTCGCAAAAGCGGCGACCACCTTCGCAGCTAGGCTGCTGCCCGATGTCCTGTTTCGTTGGAGTCTCGCCTCGTTTTGCTGATTCTTTACTATCATCGACTCTCTCTCTCTCTCTCTCTCTCTCTCTCTCTCTCTCTCTCTCTCTCTCGACCTATCTATCTATCTCTCTGTCTCCCTCTATGTCTCTCTCTCTGTCTCTCTCTGTCTCTCTCGCTCTGTGTGTCTCTCTCTCTCCCTCTCTCTCTGACTCTTACATATGTTGCGGATCAGCATCTCCGCCTCGATGTAAAAATAGATATCATTTTATTACAATACAATATTATTTCTATTAAAATTACGCCATTTGGAACGGATCTTAAGTCAATGCAGAGTAGAGTTGAGAAGCAATACAACAACGATGGATAGAATTTTGTAGGCTGATGTCATTCGTACGACAGATGTATTGATTTAGAGTATGTTCCAAAATACCTCCCTGTGATATATGTTTTGTTTTGGTATCATATTAGAGAAATTATATCCCGTTATATGTGTATATGATGCAAATTCAAGAAAGTTAAAAAATTTTAGTAACTCCAATATTTTAGATTTAAGAGGCTATAACTTAAGTTCTTCACAAAGCACATGACTGAACCAAAGCTTAAAATGTTTCGTTGCTCGTTTTCGTCCGTTGATCCAAATAAATAAATTAATAAATAAATTTAAAAATTAATTCTTTTCAATCTTTATAAATAATTTAATTATAATTATACCATAAATTGTAGCAAAAATTATAAATTTTGTTATTAAAAATTAATTAAAGGAATCAGCAAATTAATTTTGTAGAATTTTGTAGATTTTATTAATTGGCAGCGGTTTTTTTTATTCTTCTATTGAAAACTAAACATTTTGAGGTTCGGTTCAGTCATGTACTTCAGAAAGAACTTGAGTTGTAGCCTTTTGAATCTAATTATTGAGTTTCCAAAATTTTAAAAGTTTCTGGAATTCGCTTATATATATTGTGGACATACATCTGTTGTAGGAGACATATCAAAATGTTCAGTAAATATTCAAATAAGTATAACAATTAACATAAAAAGCTGTTGTGCTTGTAATGCATCTAGTATATGAGCATAAACAACTACTGGCGCATATTTGCATTTTTCTACGTAGTGTATACATATACAAACATTCACTGAATGAATAAAACTTTCTGTAGAAAGAGACTCTATAGCTGAGTAATATAAATAAATTTGCTTGGAATATCATCTATAACTATACAATTTTGACAAATATGTATCGGTGATTCCAACAGTATTGTATATTTCATACATCGATCCATTTACAAAAGAACCAATGATAAATCTCAAATTAAATATAACGCTCTTATTCGATCGTGTTTTGCTTGGTCAAATTTATAAAAATGAAGTCTACTTTGCCTTAATAGTTTGTTTGTAAATTTATACAATGTCAAAGGTTAGAGCATGCTTAGGACCCCACGCGCGCAAACTCCACCTAGTCTGAAAATACAAATAATAAGAAAATACTAACTGACTTATTTGTGATCAAAAGAGTGTGTAAAAACGAGTATCATTAATAACATTTTTAATATATGAATGATACTTTTCTTTAATTGTGTTTTACGGATGTTTCTGTCGACTTTCAAGTATCATGGAAGATGAGAAACCGAGGACTTAGCAAAAGAATAACTATAGTTCACGATGCATTCAACATATCGCGACTATATAGCGCCGTAGTTTGAGCGGATACTGCAATTAAACTGTGGGCCCGTAGATTCGTGTCCCGCCCGTCGCATATTTTTTCACACTTTATTAATTAATTACCAAGTTCGAAGCAGTACATGAACTGAAAATGAATAGGGATAACTCTGAACAAACTGAGGCCCTTATGTTAATCTGAAGTTAATTTCTGTTCGGTTTGTAATAATTTTGTGTTACGTATAACTGTTACCAACGAAAGATCTTCCGAATTTCTATCGTAAGATATATATTGATACAAGAACAAATGTTTTTATAAATATTACGAAATTTTTATAATTTAATTTTCCATGATGGATGGTATTAAGTATATAAAGATATGTTATGTTACCTCGATTTATTTCGTTTTTGAAGAACAATTTTAGTTTTCGTTAACGGGTGATGTAATTAAGGTGGCTTATCAGTAAGATCTCAAGTCAAAATTATCATGTTAATTTAGAGCTTTTTCGGACGATGTACAGTTATATTAGTGGGTGTAAACGCTCAATATTTGAGTATCTTCGTTATATGGGTTATATCATTAGAAAGCTTATAATTTTTTCTTGGAGTGTCAACTTTTTGAAGAAGATATCCAGTTTTTTAACAAATAGTTCTTTTGCAACAATTTACCTGACACCTGGGTCTTAATCTTTGGGAGTTTTATTTTAAATTAGTAACAAACAACCTCTAGAAATTTCGTTCAGAATATATATGAATGTTTATATATGGAGTGTCACGGAGGTTTCCATCGATGTTCAAGTAACCTGGAAGACGAGAGACTAACAACTCTGTAAAGCATAACTCGTGGTGGCATCGTGAGTTAGCTCCGTATAAGTTGAGCGCGAGACTGTGTACAAACCGCGGATTCGTGGGTTCGCGTTCCGCTGGTCGCATATTTTTTTATAATTTATTATTTATTTCAAATCGTAAACAACATGAGTTATTGAAGTATCATTAAACAACATTATATATCAATGGAATATCATAAAGTAATCATAAAATCATATTTTTAAGAAAAATATGTTTAAAATTTTAAAATAAAATTTTGAAGCATGGCGCATTTGTCGGTGCACTATACATGATGTAGGCTGCACGTTCGGTTATATATTTGCTGTGTCTGAAACTTGACACTATTTATGTGCTTCAATCATTTAACTATTAATCATGTTGTTACAATCATAAATAAATATATAAATAAACAATTAATTAACGAGTTTAGTTAAAATACATATAAAAAAATTATTTTAATTTATATAAAATTGACTGTACTACTCATCAAATATTTAATATGAGCAATATTTGTCATTATATTATAAAATGGAAGTTATAGTATCTAAATGAAGAACAATAATTTAATAAGAAAGTTGTCTTCCACACAGTCTATTGGCCTTCCGCGTTTCTTACACAACCTTTATTATATTCCATATATTTATCTGATACCTAGTTCTCCGGTTTCGACAATTTCTTCAAAAATAGCTATTACTTATCAGGCAAATAGTGATAAGCAATCTGCATATTGTGGTTAAAATTTAAATCCTCTAACTCACAAGGAACTGTGCATAGCTGGAACGTCCGCGCAACATTCTATAGTTATTTATTTAATTGCGAAATGTTTAGAGAAACTAGCATATCTACTCTTAAAAAAGTGATGGCCGGATATTGTGAAGCACTCAAAGATTAATTTCGATTGTTCTGTAATAAGGGGTAGACCGCGTAAAATTCGCTTATCCTATTATTTAAACTAATTAAATTGAAATCATAATAAAAAATTATACATTCATAATTTGGATTTTGCTAGTAATGTAAAATAACCATTCAAATCATAGGGTAGCGGTTTGATGGGCAGCCGAGGCTTCTTTGCAAGATTCTGATGTTGGATACTATAAATTGGCTAGTTTAATGTATAAGGTAATAATGCATAATATTATAGGACAAACTTTTTGTTTAAATTTAATGATGCGTTGAGAGCCACGGCACCCTAGAACTACCTTATATATAATAGGCAGCAGTCACCCATACAAGTTCTAACCGCGCCCAGCGTTTATTAACTTCGACGATCGCAGCCAAGATATATCTTGGCCACCCTGCCTGCGCGTCGGTTAGACAGTATCTTAATATTAATTTATAGAAGTATGGTTATTATAAGTTTTTGGTGAAAACGTATTATTTAAAATTTATTTCTGGATAACATGCGCAAATTTACATTTAAATTACGAGATGTTCTTTAATCAGATCTTTTATGCATTTTCATAAGATTTTTGGATATATCGAAAAATATCTACAAGGTACCTGGTTGGGTGGGACGTGATATGTCGAAAGACTGGTAGATGCCCTATCCTACAGGAAATTAAAAATAGAACACCCGTGCCACATTAGCAGAAGCACGCTTATCATGCAGGATTTAAAACAGAAAGCATTAACAGAACGATTAACAGAATACTAAAATACATGAATATATCTGTAGAATAAACTAATTTCATACTGTCACAATAATTGTAGAAAACACATAGTACGAAAGGTGCATTTATAGAAAATACATAAGAGAAATGCCGTAGATGTAGAAGTAACCGTCGTTTTCTCTATATTAATGCTATAGCATTCTCTGTATTCGTGACATTCGTCTTATGTATTTTCTATAGATGCGACTTTCGTACTATGTGTTTTCCATAATTGTGGAAGTAAGGAATTAATTTATTCTGTAGATATATGGTCCCTGGTCGGGAGACGATTCATTAAATAAATTCTTTTATGAATTCTCGTGAATTCTATATTCACTTACGGAAATCAATTGAATTATTTATTAGATAAATATTATTACTCTCAAATGTTTAATGAATAAGACTTTATTTTTCTAAAATCTATAAATTTTACTTTTGCAATTAATTATAAAATATTTTTTAACGCATTCATTGTTTCGCTATTCTGTAGAGCATAGGACCTATTTATTCATACATATAATTCCAAATCGGCTTAATGATTGTTTTTCGATTTCAATGGCATTCTTTTCGAAATAAGAAACTGAATACAAAAGCGCTTGCAGGACTGCCTTTCTCCAGGGTAAAAAAATTCGTGACAATGAGTCATTTTCTCTTTTCTCACGTGCACTGCAGAATTTCATAATAAATAAGAAAATCGTTATTGTGCTCCGACTAACGCTTGGGGCACACGTCTGAGATTCTTTAATGGACCTAAGAACCGATTATATCTTTATCTATTCTAAGACAACTAAACTGCACGAACAATAGCGAGTTCTCATGCGCGCGCTTACCATTAAGACGCGTAGCGTCGCGATGAACTACTCGGTGCCTCCGAGGTACTCACCCTCTACCGAAGAAAAAAATCAACGCTAAAAGTCAACTTTCTTTCAGCTCCAGCAGACGACAATGGGCACGAGGAACTAAACAAAATGAAAGGAAGCAGTGGAAAAAAATGCGTTTTAGCGTGAGCAATCGCGCGCGCGCACTCTGACAGTTCTCATCGTCCCGCGTGTATAATGCCGCGTTTTCCGTACAAAATATAACTAACCTCTTTCGACGAAACAATTGACTCGCGCAGAGATCGGTAATTACGTTCGTCTTCATCACCCCATCGAGAGCAAGGCGAGAAGAAAAATGGGGAAAGAAAGACGTGGGCTGGCTTAATTTCGTAATGACGAGTAGAGCGATTTTATCGTAATAACGCAGGCGAAAGAGAAACGTGTAGATAGCGATAGAGATATAGCCTAACCATCGTCTGTCTTTTCGTCGCCGCTCTATCTCTCTGTCTTTCTATCCTCCCCTTGCCCGCGATGTATTCTTGTTTTGAAATCTTTTTGTCTCTTGCCTATATACGCCGCACATACAAATACACACAGACTCGCGCATATTATACGTCACCGAGTCTAATGCCTGCTGCAGGCTACATTAGGAGGCAGAGAAAGGGAGGGGGAGAAAAAGACAGAGAAGGCACGAAACACAGCGGAGTAGTCAGAGACAGAAAGAAAGGGGATGGTGGAGGGAGGTGGAGGGGTGGGAAAAAGAACGCAAGCCGCCAGAATGAGCAAAGAAATACAGAATTATGACCGGAGAGAGTAAGCGCGAGAGAGATGAGAGAAAAAGGGGTTGGAGCGACGGTGGGGCGGCCGTGGCCCGGCGGCGAAAGCAGCGAGAGCCGCGCAACAATCCACAAGGAACGGGAAAATAATTGCAAGTTCCGTCGGTGGTGACTGCCGCTGCTGCTGACTTGGCGCGCTTTTTTCGCACTCCCGCGAGAGAGAACCAGAACAGAGAGAGAGAAAGAGCGAGAGAGAGAATATGCCGATGCCACCAACATGAGAGTGAGTGAGAAAGCAAAAGCAAGAAGGCGCGGCAAGGAGTCGCGGGAATACGAGTATTATACATGTATATATATATGAAAGTTAAAAGGGGAAACGAGAAGTCAGAGGAGTGGGAGGGAGTGAGAGAAAAGAGAAAGAGTGAGCTAGAGAGAGAGCGGGAAAGAGGCAGGGGTGAGATCCAATTAAAAATATTACACATTACTCGCCACACACCGTTGAAATGTGTTTACTATTTAAGAGGCGCGAGAGACAGAGGGGCCTTACTTCCTAAACCTTCTCTTTTTTATACCCTTCCATCTACGTTTCTCTTGCCCCACTCTTTTTCTCACTTACAGTTTTTCGCATTTTATCGTATTTTTCGCGTCTTTGTACGAATGCATGTGCCTCGTGGTTTATCGACTCGCAGTGCGGTTAGATGCATACACACATACGGAGCAGAGTGCTGGGGTAAAAGAATTACGTTTACGAATATTAAATTTCAGAGTTACAGTGTTTGCTAGTACTCACGCAAGTTCTCACAGTGACACTTTATTATTTTATTAGTGTAACGTTTTGTGTTTAAAACGGTAGTTACGTAAATATCTTATGCTAAATTCAAATTTTATTAATGTATCTGTTGTATTTTATTAGTTTTATTCCTATCGAACTGTTTAAATTTAGCAAAAAGTAATAATTATAGAGCTTCAAACTAATTGTTCAATATTTTTATCGATAGTTCTTTGAGTTACTCATGTTAAGCACTTTGTATTGCAACTCAAATTAGATTAAAAGGATGAATGATAATAGTTTAAATAATTTCTAATAATGCTAGATTAATGTGAGACATCATCTTAGAGCTTGTCAATTTAAATGACAACCTTTATGCAAGCTCGCATCAAGAACGCTGCATCAGTTAAATATAAATAAAATACTATTAGCAGTAGATAAATTTGGAGTTGAAATACAATATTAGCGGAAAATTCTTGTATGCATAGATGAACATCTGATGATTGATTCGAATTATTTTAAAGTGAAGTATTGTCTTGAAAAAGTTCAGTTTAAATTGTTTTGGTCGAATTAGAAATTATGAAAAGAAGATAAAATGGACCATCAATTATATTACTTAAAATTATTTTCGTAACAATACTATAATGTTCAATTACCTAGGCAGAACTGACGTAAGATCATGCTACAGGTTGGAATAATTTGAATTGTTCTATCGGAATTTTTATCCATTAAATGTACATACATCTAGTTCTCACAAATGGTTTTTTTTGCTTTCTGTTTTATCAAAGTTGATTTTCTTTTGTTTTACAGTAATTTTTCGGCTGCTCATATTTTATTTTTTTTATACTTCGAAGATAATTGGAATATTATTAGCACACAATAGAATAAAGTTAAAATTTTTTTATTACATCATTGCTATTGTCTTTTTTCCTTTCTCTCTATTTTCTTGGCCTTTGATACAGAGACACCATTATGCCAGCACACATGTTTATTGCCCAGGGGAATTTCTTTTGATTTGTAAAGGTTGAGTGAGAACTCTTGAGCGAAACCCGCAGTTATCAGACTATTTTTAATGCTCAAGCGCTCAGCACAATCATTGCAAATACTAATAGTTGACCAGAGATCAGACGCATAAGTTGGCTTAACGATTAAAACCCGGCATGCAAGTTTATGCCCCGACACCGAAAAATCCGCCTTAGTATATAATATGTTGTTTAAATATTCCAAATGATTTTTTCTTATTCAAATTGAAATGTCGAGTTATCACCAAACTTATAGCTGTATCAAATTGTCTAAAAATCATAAATGAGTTACTATTTCATTCCTTTCAGAATCACATTTTTTTAATGAATGACATTTCTATAAATTTGGATAATCTTGTAATACTTTTTGTGTTCCCAATAGCCCTTTCGGAATTTACAATATCTTGTTTTTATAATAGGGGAAGGTGGGGCGGTATGGGCAGTGGGGTAATACGGGTTTTGACGATATTTAAAAAATGACAAACTACTTTT
>UXGD01004386.1:0-17321 GCA_900474315.1 Torymus auratus | reverse complement strand
AAATTATTTTTAGTTCCGTTGTTTTTAAATTTCACTGATATTCTTAATCTTCATTTCGATTATTTTTAAATATCATTTGCATACGTATCTTAAATGTTTATTATAATTTTACTAAAAAACTGTCATATACTTTCATATTAATATGTATTCTGTTATCCGTGTTTGATTTCAATTCAAAATCCTTAAACTGTTACATTTGAAATTTCAATATTTTGGTATTCAACTTAATGCATTTGTTTATTAAATTACATTCCGTTTCATCATTCTTAAAACTCAATAACATTTGTAACTTGAAAGTTTCTTAAATTTAAGGACATTTACAAAGGTCTGAAAGCGAAATATCAGGGGGTGCGAGGTCTTCGCAAAAGAAGGATGCTACGGAGACGTGGGACAGTGAACAAGTCAATTATTTCAAAAACTTATTATTTTGCCTCTGAGTACCTTCCTCTTCTATGTGGACCTCTAATTTCTTAAACAACCAACTCGCTTTTTTTCGTACATCTGCGTAACTTCCAATATGATCAAGAATATCAAGACAAGACAATAATCTTTTCATATTGACTGAAAAGACCAAAACAAGAGAGAAATGTCCAAGAATTTCCAAGAGCGAGACAATAACTACAGAAATATTGTATTATCTCGCTCTCGCACAACCCTAACCATCTCTTAAACTTTAACCCTAACATCACCCACATCCAATAAATCGTTTACCGATCTCCTACACCGATCCCACCTAACCACAAAATCTCAACCCATACCTGCACACTATCTCCCTACCCACCACTATACTTACCACTTCCACTTCACCCTTACCTATACCACCTACTCCATTCCTCACCGCGCGCTCGCTCTACTTAGTCGCTACTTATATACCGGCTCGTTAATCGAAATCGTCGCTGTCCCTCCTCCTCCTTCCAATTCCATTTTTTTGTCGTTCAACGCTCTCCCCCTCTCTCTCTTTCTCTCTTACAAACGGTCTTTCCAATTGTACTTACAAGAAGCGCTCGCTCACTCGCGCGCGCCACCGTCGCGTAGGTATATTAGTCGATCGATGGGGAGCGCGAAGCTCGGCTCTCGGAATGTTTTATTTTACTCGTCCAAGGCCGTGGTGGCGAACCCCTGGTGACACCTCTGCGCTTGATCGATCGCCGAAGCGAGCGCGCGTGCTAGTATAGAGTGGAGTGGTAAAACCCATAGTGTTTTCACGATCGCGCGTATAGAGTGGAGTGGGTATGGGCGCAGTAATTTTAAGGGCCGATTTTCCGGGTTTTCATCGTTTTTTTTTTACGGGGACGGGGTGTTGTAAAGATATACGGTAACGGTGTGTTGCGCGTATATCGCGGGTTCGTTAAAAATTGATTACGAGGAAGCAGGGGGCACGATGTGTGTCTCTCTTTTTTCAATGTTTATAGTTTCGAGTTGCGTTTTCGGATTTGTTATCATGCGGCTCACGGGTATCATCATTATCATTATATCGCGTAAGCGTGATCAATGTA
Organism: Torymus auratus; assembly: GCA_900474315.1. NCBI lineage: Eukaryota > Metazoa > Arthropoda > Insecta > Hymenoptera > Torymidae > Torymus > Torymus auratus. Next base: position 15,825 of record UXGD01004386.1, on the reverse strand, counting down.
CTGCGGGTGATGTGTGTCACCGGCAATACTTAATATCGTTAATTATTCACGATATACCGGTGAAATATTCACAGCCGCGAATGTTTCATGTACGGGATCACGCATATTATTACTCATTCAGTGTATGTATTTTAAGCATCCTCAAAATATTTAAATATTCACCTGTGTATGTGTTATAAGTACCATACATAGGTACATAAATTCTAGCTGTATAGTCTCTACCCGATTATCAAAAACGCGGAATACATACATGCGGCTCTTATCTCTTACCCTCGTGATACAACCGCAGCTCTTGGCGTTTTATTAACGAAGTATATTATACATATAACTATAAAAGTATCATACCTGCCGGTAACGTATATCCACTCTCCTCCTCCTCCTCCGACAACTAACGTACGGGCATATTGCCCATCTTGCACCCCTATATACGCCGCGCCTATATTTTTCAGAGCGCGCGCGCGCCTCGTATCTTCGCCGAGCGCGTAAAACGTTTTACTGGCACTTCTTTTTTTCCCTCTCGCACAGGCTTTATAGGCCGACGGCGCGCGGGCGCGCGTTTTGCTAAAAATCGACCTTTTCTCTCTTTTACTCCTGGAGCGCGTTTTTTTCGGCGCGATCGGATTTCCCCTCCGCCGTAAAAAAGTTTGCGCCTATATACGGCGAATTTAAATTATCGCGCTTTTGTGCGCGCGTTTGCTATACTATTGTGCACGCAGCGAGAGATGAGAGAAAAAGATCGTTTTTTTTTATTAATTCCACGGGCCTGGGGATCGGCCGATCGAAAGGCAATTTCGCGGCTCTTATCTTTCTCTTTCTCTCTATATATACGTAAAAAAGCGCGTAAAATTTATCACGCGATACGGTGCAAAAGTGATCATTATATTCTTCGAGTGTAGCAGTCCATGAAATATATGATCGTATATTGGCGCACTCGTACTGTTGGGTATAAACATATCCACAAAATTAGCCGGCCCCGGCGCCGATCGATTATATTGCGTCAAAACAAAATGCGGCTCTACGTATAAGTATACGTAAGCAGGTAGCTGTTGCACTTTTGATATCGTCTAATTTCGGACCAACCATTGTGTCTCGCAATTATAATCTCTACCCCGCGCGGCTAGCATCGAGTATTAATTGATGGGGCTTAGCAGGCTATATTAACAACCGGCGCCCGATTGACTATTACATTTATATATGTATATACCCTTCGCCCTTCTCTGAATGCGGCGGCGATTTCGCGCAACCTTCACGCTACACCACCGCGACGCTCTATACTTTCAACGCCGGTTACTTATCCAAGATACCGCGTGGTTCTTGATGGAAGGTCACGGGGCTCGCTCGATCTGCATGCGTATGTATATGTAGGTATATATACTACCTCTCTTTCGTTCTCTCTGATGGCTTGTACGTTTGCTCAGCGAAAATAACGATCTATATACGAGCCGCGCACACGCATTTTAGTTTGTTTACCTCGATTCCTCGAGCGTTCTATACTCCTATATCGATTGCGCGTAGTACACTGGCTGGTTGTGTATACATGTATATATACGTACGCACGTGTTAATATCAATCTCTGAATGGGCGAATATTTTTTTTCTTCGCCCCGAGGTGACGAACAGTGTGTAAGCGCGCGTTTCTCTTTTAAATGTATATATACGTGAATGTTTGAGTGTGTATGTGTGTGGGTGCGGGGGAGGCATCATTAATTTTGCTTTCGGTATTGATCGATGTGCGAGCGAGCGAGCGCCTTTCATGGTGACTTTATGAATCTTTGATGGTATCTAAACATTCTTATATGTATATAGGGAAAAACGCGCGCGGAGCGAGTGAGCGAGCGGTGTACCCTCGTCGTCTGAATGAGACGTGGAAAAAAAAGGCACGCGGTATAATAAATTGTTATTCTGCGTATACGTATATATAGGTATGGTATTCGAAGGTATAATTCTAGTAATAAAATATAGATAGTGAAAACGTTGTTGTCTTTTTTTTTTGTTATTTCGGGTATGGATGCCTGAATTTCGGCGTTCGATAGCATCGTTTCGAAATAAAAGCGCGTGAGCGTTCAGGTGGCACACACAGTGATAAAGTTCGAATCAAGATTTTCCATAAACGACACGGGTTTTCCAAGTACGTCGTGTGTTATATTCGAAACAAAAAATATACGTGGTTGTGATAGCGTGTGTTTTTTTTCTCGTGTCTTTTGTGTAGTACGCACGCGGATGGATCGAGATAAAAACCAGTGTGTATATGATCGGTTTAGGGGTGTTTCTAGTATAGATACGTAACGACGGATGGTCGATTAGATTTTTTCAACTGATTTAGCGGTCGTTCGTGTCACCTGTTCTGGTGGTTGTATATATCGTGTACGCGTATAAATAACGAAATTATTGGTTTTGGAGTTCATGGAGTTTTCAGATTGTTGATTGGAATGTCAGAAATTTCTGAAAAAAAAACTTATAAATAAAAAATTTGGAGATTTTTTTCTTTATTGTCAATATTTATTTATCTGTATATTGGTACCAAAAAGTATAACGGAACAATTTAAAATACGCATAAAAACGTTTATTTATTGTGTAAATAAATTTTGAAAAATTTCACATTCATGCGAAATCACTTTGATATTTAATATATGATTATTGATTGACGTGACAATGTTTCGTCGTTAAAAGCACTTGTTACGGATTATAGGTCGTCGATAAAGTAGCGAGCGGAGCTTTCCTCGAGCTTACTCGCAACCGAAACCTGCCTTATTCACCGGCAGTAGGGTAGCGCCTTGATAGAAAGCTTCGCCAGCAGATGTCGCCGTGAGTCTCTTGGGGATACGGTTATGGAACTTCCATCCCTGCAGATAAACCTCGCTCTACGTGTTTTCCATCTGCATTCGTTACAACGACAAACATGGAAATGATATTCGATGTGCCAATTTGTTATGGAAAAATCAGTTCGAACAGCTTATATTGATATAATTAAAATATAGCTTTGTTTTCACAGGCTTTTTAATAGTAAACACGTTAGAAAGGTTTTAATTGCGTTTACTTGTAACTGCAGATGATATTATTTGTTAATAAGCATTTATAGATCGAACAGCGACAACGCTAAAATAACAATATCTTCAATCCATCCCAATAATTCATGGCATTCTGTGTATTCAATGAAGGACAATTTTCATTAATTCATCCGGCTCCTCAAGTTTTTAATTCTTAAGCGTACGCCAACGATAAATAATATTTTATTCACCCGTTCGGTATGCACCGATGCGCTGTATCTACAATACAAATTATTAATGCTCAATGAACAAGAGATATTTTCAAAAATTCCAGAATATAATTAAGCTCGAAGCTATCTCGCTTCTCCCTCTTTCTCCATTTCTCTCTCTCGGTGATTGATTTTCAATGGTTTCCTCTCGTTCGTTCCGTTTCGCCTCGGCTGCACAAGAGAGCGTATCCCATTGTAATGCGGCATGTTGACGCTCGCGCGTAATGAGTCAGTGAAAAAGCGATTTATTTCTCTAATTGACGACAATAAGGACGGGGGAGGAAGGAAATTCCGTCATGGCGTTTTAGCCTCCGCTTAAGCATAAACTTTTCTACTTACATGAATATCGAATGAGCTGATGGTTGTGGTTATACATACCCCGCTGGTTTACATTATTGCCATCTTTATTCACCGCAAAATCGATGTCGAGCGGCAATTGTTAGCGCTGAAACAAAGTCTGCGCACAATAAATAATTAGTTCCGGGAAGCTATTAAATAAAGGTCTCTCTCTCTCCCTGTAAATACCGGAGAAACTATACCGGAGTAAACTTTTTGAAGAGTTTTGATGGAAAATTTGCAATTAACCCAACAACTTTGTATATTATATCGTAAACTTAAAAAGTATTTTAATACGGAGTTTATTACATTTAATAATTATAAGAAATTTAATAATCTTAAGTTATAATTTGGTTTTGATCATTTTTTTTTCTCATGTCATTTTGATATTCGTCAGTCTTTATTGAGTTAATAATTAAGTGAAACATCTATAATGAAAATTAAGTCCTCATAAATTCAAATGAAATTATTCATTCGGGTTTCCAGTCGCCGCGCTCGCCGCGAGACTTTAAGAGGGCCGGCGGCAAAAAGATATATGCAAACTATATTATTTAAACTATTCCATATACGGGCGCGCGCGAAGCGGCGGCGCGGGGTATTAAAATATTTTCCAGCGCGAAATAAACTATGCATAGCAACAAATTTTTGCTCGACGTTAAAAAGGGAGGGTGAAAAATTCATCGGAGATATTCGCGTTTTTAAAAGAAAACCTTTTTCCATACTTTGTAATTCAGATTGAAATGCATAATGTGTCTTGCAAATAAGATATTTATATTGTATACATTATGCTAATCAAAGCGAGAGAGAGAGGAGAGAGAGAGAAAAAAAACACATCTTGCGAGTAAAAACGTCGCTCATTTCCTAAATTAAACAATATCACTGCTCTCGAGACCCTCAATAAGAATTAATACACCCATGATACGTACACAGAATTAATACCAACTCCTAAATGCACATCATCTTCCCTCTCGAACCCAAGACTGTCCTAATAAATCCCGTATATATATACCAACGCTATATACACCCGCGTGGTAAATTTGACGATAATATTACGATGTAAATTGAGAATATAACGGCGAATATGACCCGCGCTGCCTTCGTCTCTACGGTACAATGCGGCAATGCTCCGCGCGCGGCCAAGTTAAAAGCCGGCTACATGTGTAGGATTCATTAGGACACGCCGGAGCGTAGGGATAGTGGGGGAGAAGGAGGATCGTTAAGGACCTCATCAGGAAGATTATGGTTACATCGCGGCGGTGGCCCCCGCTCCCTTGTGAGAACAGCAGCAGCAGCAGCAGCTACGACGACGGTGGCAACTTGATCTCTCAATCTTTTCGTACTCGAGTGAAAATTACTGCTTAATCAGGGAAGAAAAATGCTAATGCCGCGCCGTATATCTTTCGCCTACGCGCGCGCGTGCGTGTTATATATATATAATAGAGGGGATGAAAGAGAGACATGGGATATTTCTTCTCTCTCTCTCAGCGCGAGTAGTAGTAGTAGTCTAAATTTTTACATAAGATAATAAGCTCGCGCCCGGAGATACGCGCCTCGCTGCTGGCAGGCAAGAGAGATATAAGACATCACAGAGAGAAAGAGAGTAGGTCAGAGGAAGGGGGTAAATCAATTTTGAATTTTGACGTGAAAATTCGAAGCCAACGCGATGTAGGTCAGTGTGTGCACTGTATCTCCCCCAAGTGTATAATACACATATATAGAAAGTAGAGGCAGCAGTAGCTCGTACGTGCGAAAAAACAACTACACTCGCAGTATATATACGACGAGACAATATGCTTATCTTAACTGGCCGGAGATTTAGCCAGCAGCGACGGCGGCGGTAGTATCCCCGTGTTCCACAAATCTCGCGCGCGATTATCCACTTTAAGACTCTACATCTCTCCTTCTCGCGAGGAACTTCTCCCCGCGCCTAATACCGTAAATAAGCGGAAATCGCTTTTTGCAAAAGTGCATATATTACCGCGGGATTTAAGAACGATCGGGAGGGTAGGTACTCGGAGGCCTGGCGCAAGTAAGTAAGTAAGTAAGTAAGAGAGAAGATTGCACTTGATGTAAGCGCTTAACCGTGTGCGGGGGGAGGAGGCGTAGCCGCCATAGGGCTCGCGGAAACGTCACAAATTACGCCGAAGCTCTTGCTTCGCTAGATAACGAGAGGAGCCAGCCAGCGTAGCCGCGACGATACTCTCCCTTCGCGTAGTGGAAGAATGGCAATGAAGATAGAGAGGGAAGACGCGCGCGCGCGACGGCAAAAAGTGCTGGATGCAGATCCGCGAGGAGAGGAGAAAGACATAAGCGCGAGGGAGAGAGGCGGTGAGAAAAGTGTGCGCGCACGAGGGGTCGCTCGATAGTGCTTTGTGCTAATCTTAATACCGCAGGACGGTAGATGAGAGGGAGAGGTATAGTGGAGAGGGAGAGAAGATGGCCGAGCTAAAGGCACTCTCAACCACTCGGCAAGTCTCGTTTCACCCTCCCGCTGCTGCTGCTGCTTCTCTCCCCCTTACTATATATATATATACACCGCTGCTTCGTTCCTTTTCTCTCTCGGCGGCGGCCGCAATGTGATAGTGTGCATGCGGGACCCACGTCGTTTTCCATCCTCTGTGTGAATATATATATATCTACGTACACGTACAACCCTACCTCTCTCTGCAGTGTTACGCCGTCTACCGCTTCTATACTTCTTGTTTTTTCTTCTCCTCCCTGCTGCTGCTCTTTACCTATCTCTCTCTCTCGCCGGCCCCCAACCGAGTCTTTATTTTTTATATACGCGGAGAGCCTCGTGGGTCTCGATTTTCTTTGTTTTCACTTGGAATTCGTATTGTATGCAAAACTAGCGCCCGAGGAGGAGAACGAGCGAGACATCGGGTGCGGTGCGGGGATCGTTTCCATTTCCACTGGCGCGAGCACGAGTCTTTTCCTTTTTTTTTAAGGTAGGTGTGTGTGTACCTCGTTGGCGATAACGCACGCGCGGCGCGGTGCTGCTGCTGCTGCAGCATCCAAATGTCGTCGCGGGAGGGGAGAAGGGGGAATAATGGGGCGGTGAGGGTTGTAAATTTGAGGGCCAAGTGGCTCCCTACTGCCCTACTGTGGGATGAAATGTTGACGATGGGGAAAGAAGAGGGTTTTTTTATTTTTTGAGCGTGGTGGGTATATTTTAGGTTGGCAAGTGGGCGAGAGAATTTTGAACGCGGGTTTAATATTATCTCGGGTGGATTTTGGATGGGGATGAAAGGACAGGGTAATGAAAATATCTTTAGAGCGAGTGTATTGCGGTACACGTAATTTGTTATTTTACGAGGGAGGATGAGTATATGTACACACTCTATATGTGCCGAGATTGATAATACTTTTGTGATTATATTATGGAATATAGTGCAGTTATTTTATAAGCAGTAATGGTCTGGTCTTTCTCTCTCTTCTTGACTCCCTCTTCGTCGCTAATAATTCAATAAGCGAACTTCTGCTTTATCCTGCATTAACCTCGTTTCTAGTATATAGCGAATATTAAAATTTACCGGTAACATTTTATTACCGGGGAATTCTTGCAAAATCCTACTCTCAGCGAGTACACGAAAATTTGGCGAAATATGACAAAGGTGTGCCAATTATTCCGTAATTTCGCGTTATGGTATTTTCGTTCAATGAAATTTCATTAATAACCGTGCACGTACGAAAGCGATTTTTCGAAATTTTATTTCTATCGTAATTCCATATTTTTGGAAATCCCATTGTACGGTACTCTTCAATCCCTTGTATAAGAGCAACTTGAGAGTTAATGCGATGAAATTTGTTTTTCTTCATGCCGGTCTAATTTTTTGCTCGAAAGTGCGGACAGAATTTATTTTTAGTTGGCTTTTTCCGGAAAATGATGTTGCTCTACTTTTTCACACAAACATTTTCAATTTTGCATCCCCTCTTTGAAAGTAAAAATAGCAAACAAAGTGATTCGCGGCCAAAATTAAAATTTTGCAATTTCACACGAGCCGAATCAAATATTACTTAAAAAGGCCAATAACCATTACGAGCTTAACCACATAACAACCACACGATCATCCAGCCACCCTTCGTCCCTCTCAATTCATTTTTGCCCAACAACGATTACCGCCGCATAATCAAAAATTACATTAATCATCGTTCACGCGCGCGCTCCTCTTCACCCCATCACACACACATATGAATCTGCATATAATCAATTTTCGGACAAACATTTGCATATTTAGATTTTCGACATCAGCCGCGCTCGACTCGCAGACGCTCTCTCACACCATGACGTCACATCACTCCGCAGTCGCGCCTCGTTATCTCAAATCGAATGAGCTACACACTCCCTCTCTTTTTATCTCGGCCACGCTGTAGCTGCCTCCTCGTGCAATCTCATTAATTACAGAATGGCCGCCTCATAACTCCGCTAACTACCTGCGCTTATTGCGCGCCCGCACAACAAACACTATACATATACATACACCGAAATCCCTTCGTCGAAATTCTCTCTCTTTACTATCCCTATACGAGTACAACACGCATACACACAACATAAGCGTTAGCGTTGCGCGCAAATGAATATGAAGTCTGGCGGAACGATAGATTGAAACGCACGCATCTATGTACACATATATACACATACGCATGCGGGCGTGTGGTATATATATACGGCTATACAGAGCGAGCCTTCGATATTCCTGTAAGTACCACGTCACACGGAAATATCAGTCGGGTTTCGCGCGCTGCCAGGCTCCGCACGCGTATATCCCATCCGCGGGTCCGATTAAAACGGGGCCACCCACACACACTCACACACATATAAAACGCATACGTAGAGAGAGAGAGAGAGAGTATCTAGTCGGCTGGCAGTCAGTCCGCGTATCTCGCGCGCAAATATTTGACGGATGAAAAGTTACCGGGGCGCGAGCGAGCTCTCGCGCGCTCCGGATTTTCCGCGTGCGCCAATATTTGAAACTCGTTATAATTCCATCTGTGTATCGCGCGCGAAAGCCATAGCCCTCTGCCCCCTCGCGCTTTCCAGACGCCTTTTTTTCCATATACGCACGCGTGCCTATATATATAATCCGTATACGCGCGGAGGTAGGCATACACATAATCCGCGCGCCTGAAATGTCCAGTCAACTTGACCTTGCCATACGCCGCTATATATGTGTATAATACACATATACATATATACGCATTTATACGTATACGCTCTGCATTTATAATGCGCGCTCGGGCGCTCGATCAAAGTGTCAGGCGCGGAAATTCGCGCCATCAGAGAGAAAGAGAAACCGGTTGTCGTCCCCCCCTTTCCAGGATTACGCGTGGGCGTACGTATATGTATGATACACAGTCGGAGTCGCGCGTGCGTGCACTGCGTAAATATTTAACGGCCGAAGAATGTGTGTGTCTGTGCAAGCCGACGGGTTTCCGAGCGGACGGACGGTAGTCGCGCGCCGCGCGTTGTCCTTCGAGAAGTGAGGTATATAGGGATTGTATGTGTATTTGGGGGAAATGCGTGCGCGAGTCTGTGTGTATACAGTTGATTTAGGAGTACAAGGGAAAGAGAGAGAGAGAATTCTCGAAAATTGTAATTAGAATAGTATATGGGTTGGAGAGAGAGAAGGGCTAAATTGTCATTAATACACGAGCGAGCGTCGTGCACAACTGTCCAAATATTTTAGAGAGAGAGAGAGGGTTTATGTGTTTGGGAACGCGAGAGCGCACGCGTGACGTGGCTCCGTGAAATAGTGTATTTTTCTCCGCACAGGAGAGAAAGACAAACGTCGCGGAGCTCCATTGTGTGTGTTATATGTGTATATAGAACGCGCGCGCGTGGGATGAAATTTTCGTAAATTTAAACAAAATTGGCCGACGTGCGGGGAGAGGACAAAGGGCCATTTGCAAAAATTGGGTAAAAGTGCATCAGATAAGCTCGCTCGCTCTTTCCCTCTCGGACAATGTATCTTTTTGGTTAACGCGCTGAGCCATGGCTCGCTGGCTATATACAGAGGGGCTGAATTTGATAAGTATTTTTATGTTCGAGCGTGGGGGTCTGCTGTATATAGATATAATAATGACGGTCATGCGTAAATTATACGAATATTTGGTGAAATTTTAATAATTTCGGTGTTACACGAAGATGGTAATCGTTGGTTTTTTGTTTTCGGGGAATGGAGTCTATGAATTGATAATTTTGCCGAATATATTATAAACCTAAGCCATCGCGTTGATTGTACGTCGAAATTACAGTGCATCGCGGGACGATAATCACGCACCGGTTCATAAACGCAACCGCATTATATAGCCGCGACTGATTATCTGAACTAGGGGCTTAAAATGTGCCGATTCTTCCTGCGAATGCGCGCGGAACGAGATGTATTTATCACATATCCAATCCCGCGGGTTATATTCGATCCAATTACACGCAGCGTGACGCGCCCGATTGTTCCCGCGACATCATCGAAATCCCCGAGTGTAATTACAGCCCGCTGCGATCTTATTCATATAATCATATAATATTATGCGAGGGAAGAAAGATTTTTCGCGAAAGAAGAATAAAGCAAAACACACGCTAGCCCCTTTTATCTTTTGAAACGCGCGGTAGGTTAATTACTATAACTAAAAGTAAGAGTACTTACATAAAAACTTTCACGTCTGCATTTGTAACGCAACGGCGGCGTTGTTAAAACCCCCGCCGTTGCTGCTGCTGCGAGCGCAGCGTTTTCAAGGTGTGACTACTCTTAAAAAAGTTTATGCGAGCGGCCTGAGATATACGAGTATACGTGTGTGATGCGAGAGCGCCTCTCGCGCATTTAATACCGTCATATATTCTTCACTCGCGACCGCGAGCGCGAAATTATTCATGCCGTAAATTAAGGAATATATAATCATTTCGCGTATTAGCTCCCTTTTATATCCATCTGAAAATGCGTATACTAATACAATATTTATTATCACCAGCCGCATCTCTGATTTGTAAAATTCACGTTTATTATGCAAACAAAGCCCTTTTATTAAAGTTTCAGATTTTACCGGTCTATAGTAGATCTAAAGCTATGAAAATATTTTACAATCTGAAAACTAATATAACAGGAAAAAGGTTAGCGATTTGATGAAAAAACTGACTCCGGAAAAACCAATTTTGTGTAGTTTACTTTTTTATTGCCAACGTTTCGGGAATATTTTGACTCCCTTTCTCAGAGCTACAAAAACAGTTAATTATGTGAAATATTCCCGAAACGTTGGCAGTAAAAAAGTAAACTACCCAAAATTGGTTCGTCTCGAGACCGTTTTTTACCAAATCACTAATATTCAATACCACGAACATATCTACTAAATTCAACGAAAAAAAGGGGTTTTCATTCTATTTTAATTTGGAAGGTCTTATTTTATTCCTTGGCCAATTTCAGGGGTAGGTAACGATTTAAAAAGTTCAAAAAGTTTTCAAAAACTGCACGGTTATATCCAATTCTTTATAAAATTTATGGACACACCTTCGAACGAATAGATATACCTTTGTAGGTTTTTGAAAATTTTCCAATTTCTATATCGGTACCTCTCCCTGGAATTGAACACGGAATGAAATAAGACCTCTTCCAAATTAAAAAATTGAATGAGAAACAAAAAAGATTAGTATTTCTTATAGAATTTACATTGAGTGGACATAAAATCTACTTTCGCAACGTTATAGAAATCTGATAACAAAAATTTTCTTCATCATATTATGAACTCTATATCCTATTATATTAGTTTTCACATTAAAATAGCTAACCCATCATTGTAAAATTCTTCATAGCTTTATACTTTAAAACAATTCCTACATCTTCACCCCACTCGCACAAAAAAAAATAATCAAACCAAAATAACCCACTAAATCTTTATTTCACCACTCCGCACCCTTTGACAAAAACATTCGCAACCTCCCTTGTACAATATACCCGCATCGAGCGAACGTTCGATCCTCCCTCGCATCTTCATTACCCATGCGACTTGTCGCGTGCAGCGAGCGCCCATTGCGTATACACACGTACATACATACATACATATACGTTTGCTATAGGCGCTGGCCGCCACCGCCGCATGCTGATGAGAGTGCGGCGCGCGCTCGCGTGAATTTGCGTTTAACGCTCGATTTTCACCGCGCCAGCGAAGTGTCATCGCACCCCCGGACACCAACACATACCTACATACATAGAAGCCAGGGAAGAATGAGCAAAGAGCATATGCAAACAGACACGCACTAACACAGAGACAACCGGGGGTAACACGAGATATTACGCGGATGCGTTTTTTTCTTTTTCGCAAACGCCCTTTTTCTCTCTTCGATTCTTTCATTTTCTCTCTCTCTCTCTTGCTATACGCACGCTTATTACCTTTGCCTCGCGCGCGTCTTTATCGGGCCATCTTCTCCTCTCTCTCTCCCACCTGCCTTTTTCCCCCTTTTATTTTCGCGCTGCTCATACACATCCCCATTCATTTGAGAGAGGGAGAGAGCCGCACACGCGCGCAGCTTTGAAGCGTACCGCGCGCGGCATGGTAATGTTATTGCATCGTTACCGAAGGCGCGGCTATGCTCTACTCCTTCTGTACACGCGCGCGCGGCAAGCATGCACGAGGGGCAACTTTTTGCCATTTGACCGTAGTCCCTCTATATCGACGTAGTCGCCGTCGTCGTAGTCGCTGCTGCTACTGCTCTCCCCTTGTGTCCAGCGTATCCCTCTCTTTCAAAGGGTCGCGTTCTTTTTTAGGCTCTCTCTCTCTCGAGCGTCAAGTCAATTATAAGCCCCGGCATTTTCATGGGGGCTGCTGCTGCTGCTACAGCTTCCTCTCTCAGTCGCTCTCTTTTTCACCCTCCCCCCTTGTGACGGAAATAGACACCTATCGGGATTGGCCGTGCGTGCCTGCGTACGCGAAACCTGATTAAAAGCCGACGTGCGCGCGCGAATCTGACGAGGGCGCATTGAGATTTGTGCGCTGATCGAGTTACGGCCGCTGCTCTGCTATATAGTTGCGAATGACAGTGATTGTATGTGTTTGGTCGAATTAAGGTGGGCCTACTGTAAGCGTACCCTTGGCGACAGTGCGGAGAATATGACGGGTTTTTAGGTCGGAGAGTCTGTGAGTGCGAGGGCGGCGGCGATGACTTTGAAGTCGAGGACCCCGGCGACGCCCAGCTGAGAAAAGTGCCGTAACGGCGGCTCTGTGTATATGCAGCCTGAGCGAACGCTTGGTTATTTCATGAAGCCGTGGCGTAGGGGGTTGATGGAAAAAATCATATGCGGAGGTTTCGATGGATTTTTTGTCAAACGGAGAGGAGGCAATTCCGATATTTTTTTTTTTTTTATCGTATGGGAGAGGTTTGTTTGCAGTTAATTGTTTGGGGTTTCGAAAAATGTTTATTTCGCGAATTTTAATATAGGGATGGGAGAAATTGATGATAAAACCGAGGGGTTTTCGAATAATTAACGACTTTTAATTTAAACGTAGAACGGTAATATGAAACAGTCGGAGAAAGACTCTAGCGCGCAGCTCGATCGCCCATTTTTAGACGAGATCGACTGTTTTAAAGATGAATCACAATTATGAATCATCCGGGCAGACTATATTGATGGATCCGCGCGCTATCGGCCGATTTGAAATCCTGCGAAGATTGAAAGAAACCCTATATATACATATAGGAGAGAGAAGAAGAAGAGGAGCGCTTCTATTTCCAGATTTGAAATTCTTTCAATTATGCCGACTAGCAGCTGTAGCGTGTCACTCAGAAATTCCGAGATATCGATTATCAATGAAAATTCTGTTAAGCGCTCGGCACTGCCGCGCTGCTGAGTGAGAGAGAGAGATTATCTGCCGTTATCTTGACAGGGAAGCGCGCGCGCACGGGGAAAAAACTTTTACCCTAAATAATTTTCCAGTCGCGCCGCGCGATAAAATGTTTCGAATCTGTGGAAATAAATCTCGCGTGTGTAGAGCGAGGGGAAAACGTCCCTGCAGCAGCTTTGTTCGTAAATTTTAATTATAGGAAATATATATATTTATTAATTTCGTCGAATTTTAGCTAATATTGTACATAGCGCGCGTAATGAGGAATATTTTAATTTTATCTTTTAATCGATATATACGCATGTTATGCGTGCGCGCGCGCGGAGGAGCTGAATTTATGAAAATTAAATTTTAAATAATTAAAATGTAACCGACTTAAATTTCATGACGTAATATGTCCTTTCACATTTAAATTTGCGAATTTTAAATATTACGCGACAACACCGACGCGTTATATATTCATTTAGTAAATAATTCGACTTATCCATTTTGTATATACGATTCTCGAGCCCCTACCACTGCTGCTAATTGAAATAAATTGAATACACGTTGCGTAAGAGTGTCTCGCGTAAAAACTTTTTAAGGGATTAAATACTTTTCGTGTAAAATTGTTATTAAATTTTTCTTATTTGCATGATAAAACAGAGCGTTATGTCACAAAGAATTACAAATGTCCAGCAGCTTCGGTTAGATGCTGCACATCGAAGCGTGAATTACACCATTACGTAAACCGTGTGCAACAAACTATATACTAGAGAATTACATAACCACTTTATATCACCTCACTGAGATAAATTATTACGCAACCCATGTAATTAAAATGTAATATATTCGTAGACATCTCTGCATCTCCAAACCACAGTAAATATAAAAAATAACACTGCGTATATCTACATTTGAATAACATAAACTGAAAGCAGCACATAGCACATGAATTCTCTACATTAATTAGTTCGGCACAACAGCCATGCAACAACAACAAGAAACCTCTTAATCAACTAAGTAACCTCATTCCTTCCTCCTCGACGACACCGCACAACCCACACACACGTACTCTCCCACAATTGCAAATCAACCTGCATCCTCCTACTACCATCGCTCAACCAAACCCGTTCGTTCTCTCTCTCTCACTAAACCACCGACAATTACCCACCCTCACCACCGCTCCAATAAACAAAATACCTCTCCCTCCCCCATCCACCCACCCACACACAGACAGACTGAAGCTGCCGCCAGACCAATATACCCTTCATCCGGCATTACGCGCGTAGTCCCTCTCTCTGTCTCTCTCGCTCTATACCACAAGAATCAGGCGCTGCACATCCGCCGTTCTCTCTCTCGCGCAATCCTGTAGGTAAATTCCTCCCTCCTCCTCCTCCACCCCGCGCTCTTTCTCTCGCACAAAAGCCTCGGCCATTTTCATCATCGTAAAAGAAATCCCGCCGCGGCTAATCCAACTAAAGTATATATATAACCGCGGCGGCGGCGGCGGAGAGCGAAGAGCCCCGTAAAATAAACCGAATAAATAAAACTGAAAAAAAGCGAGAGAGAGAGGTTTCAGCAAAGGTATATATAGTGGTAGAGCAGTCGGACCTTTTCCTTCCTCTCCGCGCAAACATCGGGGAAAATCTGCGTGTGCACGCGGCACATGGATAACATCCGGCGCGGATCTCCGCTTTGCGGCGTAGAGAGAGAGTGGGGGGTGAGTAGAGTCCGGTCCTTGACGATCCCTGTCCACAAACTATAGAGGCCTTCTTCTTCTTCTTCTATGTGCGCGGAGTATGCCCAGGAAGCGCCGGATACTGCCCTTTGTAATTAGCGAGCGCGCCACTCTCGACAAAGGGCGCGAGTGGGTGTATGTATATAGCCCTGGTGACGATGTATCTGCGCCGCGGAGAGTCTGGAGTGAGTGTCTGTCTGGGAGTGCGTATGTGTATAGAGGCTGCAGAGGTTGCGGGTGCGAATTTAAGCTAGATTTTTCGGGTAATTTATGGCTGCTGCGTGTATATAGGGGTGCGTAATGGTTGCAGTGGAGTGATTGTGGCGTCGTAGTATATTATATCAGTGTGCGTATCTTTTTTAAGATTGAAATGTACTTTTTATGATAAATTTATCTTTAAATCTATATTATTATGTGTCGTCCCATTTACACTGTATTTATTTTTTTTTATTTGTATTTGTAGTACAATTATTAGTTTTAAGTCTACCTTTGGCTCCCTGACTAAGTCAGTGGTATTTTTAATGTATTGAAACTTAGTCATTTTCTCGTGTATTTCTAGTCAATTGCTTCTGTCTGTAATATCACTAATTTCTGGTTTTAGACTTAGTTTGTAGTATTTATTAGTTTTTAAGAATATTGACTGTGATATCATAAGTTATCTGTAAAGAGAAAAAGAATGAGAAGCG
>UXGD01004385.1:0-17321 GCA_900474315.1 Torymus auratus | reverse complement strand
GGCATAACAACATAAGTCCACTTTTTGAGTTTTTGAGAAAAACGGGTTTTAATATTCAAACTTATATGTAAGATCGAAATAAACGAGATAGGGCGCGATACTGAAAAAGGCCCATTTCAAGATACAAAATCTAAGGTTTTCCTGATTTTCAAAAAAATGGACTTATCTCGTTATGCCTCGGAGCGACAGAATTAAACTCCCAAAAACTATAGAACATCGATAAAATTAATAATAGCAGGAAAAGTAAATAAGAGAATGTTAAAATCAATAAACGTATTACGTATACATATAATAATAACAGAATTTAATTAGAATGTAACATATATTTATAGACACACAAATAATTAGACTATAATATAATTCGTAAATTAAATTCATCCCTTGATTCATCCTAATGTAACATTATACTAATTTATATTCAACATACACGATCAAACTATTCTTGTAATTTACTAAGCCAAGTGTTAGCCATTGAAACTGTTTATACAGCCAGTGGTTAATTCCGTTTCAAGAAATACACACATTCTTTCTAAATTAATTTTGAGATAAGTATATCTGTATATTTATGAAATATTTAAAAGTAAAAGTAAACAAAAAAGTGTATTTGTTAATGATATTACACAACAAAGATTATTAGTTAATACCAACTTACAACTATTTATTGTAATTTTAATAGAATATTTCTGCAAGAGGCAGCATAAATTCTACAATCAATGAATAATTGACTATATAAGAGACAAAGTAATGTTCATACCTTGCTTGAACAAATATTTCGATAAATATATTATTCAACCAATTATCCCTAAAATATTATTTTTCTTTTGAATTAGAATGTTTATCGTGAAGTCTTGCTGAAGCAAAAACGAATTGACAATGTCGATTTGCATTTTGATTCGATAATTCTGCCAAATGATGATCATTAAAATTTATTAGCATAAATCTAAAATATAATTTTCTTACCTATAAAACATAATATAAGAAATTCTATATAGAAGATTGTAAATTTATTACTTTAATATTTATTATAAGTTTAAGACCTATCTCCTACCCATAAGGCTATTTTAACAAAAGAAACGCCTTCTGAAAAAAACCAGTAGCCCACAACAGATACCTATTCCCTCAAAAAATTATACAGATCTCCTTTATGCATTATACTCGAATCGACAACGAAACTACCTTAGACAAAGGCTCGACAACAAAGCGAAAAGAAAAAAAAATCGCAACCGGCTCTCGTCGATTAAGCGGTGCAGATCAGAAATTACGCGCTCGGCTTACCTGCCCTCCTTCTTTCTCTCTCCGCCCCGCGATAAGATCTCCCCGCGATGGCTATCATCGGGGGGTAACGCGATCTTCCACGTGCGCGCGAGCGGCACAATGGCGCGAGGGTTAACGCGACGCCGCGCATTGTACACGCGCGAGCTGCAGTACGACGGGCATTGTGCGACAGAGGTTTTCCCGCGGGTAGTGCGCGGTAAGCATGGTTTTGGATCTTTTTTCACGAAATGGGGAGGGGGGTAGAAGTTTGAGAGGACTTTTTTAAGGAGCTTTCTAGCTAGCGCGCGACACTCGACCTGTCGTGCAAGGATTTTAGGAGGGGTAGGTGTGCCGATATCTTTTTTTCGGTATATAGTGAAAGAAGGTCTTAATGCGTTTCTTTATAAATTTTTTTTTTTAAGTAAGGAATAATGATAGTGATAGTGGGTCTATTGGTGACATGAAAAGTTTTTAATGTTGTCCCAATACTGCCTTGTGTAAGTTCAAATCTATTGTAAGTGCACACTGTTTATATCTATGATTATTATATTGCCAAAAATAATTGTAATCTAGTGTATTGTAAAAATTTAAATAAAAGGAACATAAATTATATGAGATTTAAGGAAGCGAGACGGGATTAAAATGTTGAATAAATAAAGTTTTTTTTATTGCACATTCCGATAACAAAATGTAAAGTAGTAAAACGTAGTTTTTGTTATCGAAACCCCGTTTTTATGTATTTAATAAGATGTAAGGTTTACTTTAGTGAATTAAATAATAAAATTAGTTTACATTTATGTTTGTATATGAATTTTATATTACAAGTTGTTCTTCAGAAAGAAATATCTATAACAACACTGTTATACTAACGAAATATAAAATAGCTGTATCCTATTTATACATTTATTTTCTCTATCATTCATCCAACTATCAAGTTAAATTTTATACGTTTTGTATTAACTATCAGCAGAGTATCGAGCTTCTAGATTACGGATTCGATTCAAACTTTGTAATGTGTTTCAAGATATCAAAGTATGAAGAAAAATAGTAGCTCTTAATCCTCCTTTCTTTAAAAAAGTGATGGATGAAATCGGTCATTACAATATGACTGTCTTGATTCGTTGTTCCGGACTCATTTGATTGTTCTATATAGAATATGCACCAAAATCTAATCTTTGAATTTTCAAGATTGAATTCTTGAATTTGAGTATTTAAAACTGAATAATTAAAATAGTATAAGAAAAATTTTATAATTTCATTTATCAAAATTACGTTACTATCATATAATTTAAACTAATTGTATCAAAGTTTTATATTGAAACTAACTAACTTGATCATGTTCGATTAACTTCAATGTATCAAGTATTTAAATAAATAAAGTTATGTGTTTTAGTTATACTTTTAGAAGCCCCTTTTCTAATGAATCTAGAGAAACGAAAGTTTAATTTATTGTTTGTAGAATGAATTTATTTATTTACAAAATAAAATATCTTAATTTTGTAACAAGTTAATATTTTTCAATTCTGAAAAAGTTAATGATAGGTTCTTAAGTTTTATTTTCTATGTTGACGATTGCGTGTAAGACTGTATATCAGACAAAATAATTTAGGTTTGAAATAGTCTAAAATAGTTGAAAATCGAGTTTTTCGAAGCATTAAACTTTATTATTGCGGCTTTTGTCATATTTTGACATCCTAAAACATATTTCAGAGTTTGAACGAAATCTGTGACTCGCAGGTAATATTCACTCTCTTAGTGAGTTTCTATGGATAAGTCAGAGGTATATAGGATTCCGTGGTTGCTGCAGACTCGCTGATTAGGGAAGTCTAGAATGTCTGTAATCTGTTTCTCCGATTTTAATAGTATATTATGTACCTAGGGCGCAAAGTGGGCCTTTTAAGACCGAATGGGAAGTTTGAATAAGGTATACGAGTCGTCGGTGAGCTGTGACGAGCTGAAGGCGAGTGCGTTTTGCGAACCGAAGACGAGTACTGCAACCACACGATGTCAAAAGGTCCACTAAACCTAGGTGCACACCATATTTTTTGAGACATGTATTGATTTTCGGAGTTTTTGTGCCTAAAAAGCATGGCTAAATTGATTTTTGCTTTATACGACATCGAAATACTTGAAGTAATAAATAATAGAAAAACTTGTTAAAAATAATCAAAAATCTGCCAAAAATTTGTGCGAATGAGAAGATGTTCAATTTTCAAATAAAAGTAGAATACTGGATTTATCTCTGAATAAAAAAGTCGTAAAAAACATGCATTCACAAATTTATAGTGGATGTTTTTAATTTTTGCGATTTTACGGAGTTTTAGAGTAGCGGGCGCACAAGGATCCATGTGCCTTTTGCGCCCGCCGGGCAAATATGGTATTTTTTATTCAATTGGTAAAAAAAAGTCACTTTAGAACCTCTTTTTAGGTCGAAAAACGACGAAAATCGTGCATGTGTTACAAACAATATTTTTTAATCCTACTTTTATAGAGCCAAATATTAACATGTAGAAAATCATCCTATATGTAGCTAGCAAGAAAATATTCATTGTGTAATATAATTCAAAACAATACATATACTTTGGAGCACATTCTGTTATGCTCTTTGATAATAAATTATCTGAAACAAATTAAGCGTGCCGTCAAAAAAGAAATAGATTTGCGTGCTCATTTTTTATTTTAAAATGGAATTTCCAATATTTATAAAATAAAATATTAAATTTCACTAACATTTTAATAAATCTACAAGTATATTATCGACATTAAAATTACATTTCAATTCTCATAATCCTCCCTAACGAACTCAACGAACAGATTTTATTCTCTGTACAAATGTCAAAGCGCTTATTTCCATCATTCCGTTTACAATCGCAACATTTCCGGTTCCGAATGTCGCTAAAAACCAATAAAAGCAGCCGCGTCACCAAAACACCCCCATACCGAAACTTCACAATAAACCCTGTTTATTTCCCACATTAGTGTATAATACGACTGCACACCTATATATACGGCTGCGCTCGATCCGACCAAAACACACCCCAATATCATCGAATCGGATTAGAGAAAAAAATACTCGTCCCTCGTCCCGTTTCTCTCAATGAAAAACGAATGTGCGTGCGCGGCTCACCGCCTCGCCCGCGCGCGCGGCTCGCCCCATCACACACAAGGAAGAGGATCGGGAGACGGAAAGCGATCCCCCCGTCCGGCTTTTCTTCTCCACCTCCTTTCTCCTGGCACCGTGAAGCGCGCACGGTAGCCCCGTGCTTATGTACTTGGGTGAATGGGTGTGTCGCCGAAGATATACGGTTACGCGACGCGCGAGCGCGTGTATGTAAGAGGCGATATGATATTTCTATTCGGGAGGGGGATGCGCTACTGCGACGCCTTTTCCGGCTAATGCATCCTTGCGCGCGCGCAGACTCCCACGTGTGTGCGTGTATACGATGGGAATGCGATCGCGATCGATCGCTGTCGCGTATATCTATATAAGGTAAAGGTTGACAATGAGCGCTGATGAGAAAGAGAGGCGGATCGTATGAGCTGCAGGAAGACGGAGATGCAGTTTGGGCCAAAGGGGCGGCCTTTGTGTCGGTTGCCCGGATTCTTGCGGATAATGGGCTATTGAGGTCGTGCTTGGCGACACTGTGTGGGTGAAATGTTATTGATAAGCGGCAGTTCTTAATGGGGGATTCGTTATATGAGGGTGAGCTGGATTACCGAGGTGTGTTAACGATAGTTTTTTTATTCGGATTATTAAGCTGTGGATGTCAGATGATATGTGTGATTTTGTTCAACATTTTTTATACAAATTGAAAATTATTACATCATTTGCTGTTTTCAGAAAGTAATCTTTATAACAAAAAATATATGAGAAAATTAATCATGAACTTTTAATCAATTACAGCCTGGAATTTGTACGATATTTCATGTATTTTGACGTTCAACTGTTAATTAGGATTGTAACGCTTCATTGAACTTTAAAAGGAAAGTTTAAAATTCCGAAAATTTTATTGATTTGTAAATTAAGCTATACTAAAAGTTAAATACCTGCTTTTTTATGTTAAATGTTGGAATAAAGTGGTAACAAATATTTTGCTACCTTGTAAACGATCAATATTAGAAAAAATTTAATTGTAGAATCTTGAAATTGCTATTTTTGTTGGTATAGACAGAAATATATCCGGAATCGAATGATAACTTGTGTAGCATTTAATTAAAGCATTTGAAACATTATGGAGATAAATTTTTATTATATAATATCTTTAAATGGGTGTTAAAAACTATTGATGATTCAACATATTATTAAAAATTAATTTCATTCAATTTCAAAATGAAATAAAAAGTGTTAGGTATATTGACTACATGTGTGTACTTTTCTCTATAGTTTGTGTATTTTCATCTAATTTTTTCATTAAATATATGTATTATGTGAATTGAAAAAAACACATCAATGTAAAATAAATTCTTCAAGTAAAGTCACGAAAACCGTTTACTTTATACATTATAATGCATAAAAAATATACTAAAGGTAAAATATATATTTATTAATTATTTACGTAAATCTATTATACATTTGAAAACAACGAACTAAAAAAGAATAAAGCACAATGAGTATAGTTTCGTTGTATTCATCGTATACTTTTCTACCCTTTCGTGCCACACATTTTTCAGATCCCTCGAAGGGAGCGCAAAAAATTTGTTTTGACAACATGACTATTTTAACAGCCGCTCTTTTATCCGTTAAAACAGTCCTCTCGCCTTTTTTGCATGATCCTACCCGTTCAAAAATCTGAAGCGTATAATTATAAAACACTTAAAAATTCGGAAAAACACGCCACCCGTCAAGTCAAACCTCAGGCCCATTTACCGGCACAAAAAGCGATGATCCACCGGCCATTCAGCCTCGGTCACCTTCACCAGCTCCTAATCCGCTCCTCTAGTTTTTTCGCAATTTTTTCGATCGTGCCCTATCATCTCGCCTACGGAAAAAATCATCGGCTCACGTGCGACCGACCGGGGGAGAGGAAAAACCGGCCGCCGTCGGCTCGCGGCCAACGACTTTACGAGCCGCTCGTAAAGCGCGTCGTCCGGTAGCCGCGATGGGGACGGGAGAAAAGCGAGGGTCCGTCGCTCTTTTCCTTTTTAACTCGGCGGAGAGACGGAGTTCCATAAAAATTAAGACCTCCGTCCGCCTCCCATTGTGACTCCGCTGGCTACTGTGCGCACGCGCGCGAGCCCGGCTACTTTTTTTTAGAGTAGGTGAGGGGGATAAGAGAAAAAAAATCGGAAACCTCAACCCTTTGCCGCGATGCGGTCTCGCGTGGCTGGAAAAAATCGGGCAAAAAATGATGCTCCTACACGCGCGTCTCGTTTTGTTTTTTTTTGGGGGTAGAGGGCATGTGCCTTTTTAAGGGATCGGTAAAAATCGTTTTCCACCCGATCGTATATCACTCTGAAAAAGTCGGACTGAACCAAAAAAAAAGAATGCTGCCCATACAGGTAATGCGATTTTTTCAAGAAACAGGCGTGTGCGTGCGCGCTTCTGAGGTTGAGATACTTCGGCCCCCGTTCGGGTTATATGAATTTTGACGGTGGAATTTTTTTGTCGGGTCGAAGGATGCCGAAAAAAATGTTTGTTCGGTGTTTGGCGTTAAGAGGTGGCCTAACGAAGATGTTTTTTTGCGTGGCATTGGTTTATGACACGCGTTGTTAGCTTTAGGTCGTTTGAGTTTCGTAAAAAATTTCAGGGAAAATCTCACAGACGGTCCGTCGAAAAATATACATTATTATATAAAAGGATTTTTTCCACGAAGTGTGCTATTGACTAAAACGTGGTAAAAGTGAAAACGCAGCGTTGTAAACATGCGTTCGTTAACAAGTTAACTAAATAGATTATCCTTTATATAGTTGCGGGTCTGAAAATGCTTTGTGCGCGCTTTTTCAGAATTTGGAGCATTTCGATTTTAACTCGTAAAATGTTTACGATTCTCATGAGTTGCATTAATTTACTTTATATCATAATGTTATTTGAAAAAGTATACTAATTGTATTTAAATAATTTAACAAGTTCTTATGCGAGACATTAATAAATTTTTTGAGAATAAATTTTATTTAAATATTATAATTATATATGCAGCATTAATTGTGTTGATAATTAATGTTGAGAGTACTTATTTAATAACTTTTATATGAATATTTAAGTAGGTCTATAGCTATACGCGTGTTATATTACTTTAGGACAATATAATAATTTTGATGGATTAACACATACATAGCACTATGAAAAGAAAATACGTGATAATATATCATTACTATTCTCTAGGCAATTCACATTTCCTCAATTTTCCAAATATATAAGCTGTCAATGAAATAGATAATATGTCATTAGTGATAAAATATATGATGATAATACAAGTTCACATATCTCATAGATACTCCAATTATAACACTTCAATTAAGTTTCATTCAAACGTTATAATTTTTGTACAATAAATCCTTTACGATTGTAATTTTTAATCACCATTTTCCATGAAACAACAAAGTGTTGTATTTCTTTTTTACTCTCTCGATTATTAACGTTATAAAGAAGTAACTATTTAACTTTCAATAAAAGCTCGACACATCACCATACAGAATACACGATAGTACATCAAAATATACTGCCGTTTACAGACTTCCACCATTATTTGAAAAACTATAAACCCAAGCCCACTGTGCGCTCTACAAAAGCCCGAGCAATTGCTTAAGTGATTCTACTCCTTTCCCCTTTCTCGTTCGCATACACACAGTCGAGGGAAAAAAAAGAAATCTTTGTCTCCCGCGACAAAAGAGGCGCGCCGGAAAACGCGCATGATGCGTGTGCGCTCGAGAAGTCAGTAAAAAAGGCGTGAATGGGCGCATCATCGGGGGTGCGAGGAAGAAAAAACGGCGACCCGATGCGGTGCACAAAGCTGCACCGGGTGTATATAAAAAGTAGATGAAAGGGGGTCAGGAATCTTCTTTTTGCATCTCGTGCTCTGTGTCTTTTTCCCCTCCTTTGCCGACGCCGGAGATTGAGGTAGTGCGGAGTAAAGCTCGGCCGGAGATTCGCGCGTTGATGCGCTCGTCGTCGGTATAAAGCTGAAGACGGTGTTTTGTTCTTCCGGTGTGCTTTTTTTTCTTTTATTTCAGCTGATGGAACGGACGTTGATGTTGATTCAGTATTGTATGACTTGGTGATTTTTTATACTGGTTGTAACGATTATCTATTGAATCTCCTCTGATATTAATGAAACATACTTATAACAAGTTTGTTATCAATATTGCCAGAAATAAAGTCATTTTTAAATTGAAATTCTTATATACGCTTACAACAGACAAATTTAATTCTCTACAGCACACTGAGAAAAAAGGCGTTGGTACTGTCAACTATATTGCATAGTGAAACTCAATATTATGTGAAATAATACTATATATATTGAATAGTATTTTTATGTGAAAAGTATAATATATTTTTTTCTCAGTGCATTAATATACATATTACGTTGGTATATAGTTTACATAATAACATTTGAATATTTCGAGGTAGTATAGAGTACTCCAACAACATAACATAAAAATAAAAATAGCTCGTGAAAATACATTTTGGACGTTATTGCAATAGGATACCCAAACTTTCTTTGACACGAAAATCGTCCACTAAATCTTACAAATATCTCTCCGCCACGATAAAAAAAATCCCAAAATTCACATTATACAAAAAAACGAAGAAAAAAAAAACCATTTGAACCGCCTCAGCACCACCTATACCGTAAAATTAATCCTGGACTAATCTCGACCGTTCAATATTTACCAAACATTTAGCGGCGCGCGCTTACGAAAAAAATCCTGAGATTCATCATCGGTCCCTCTCCACACACGCGCCGAAATAAACAGGCCATCACCGCGCCGCGATTCCCCCTATACATAACGACGAAAATATATACATGCAGCGAGCGCGTTGCACACGCGTCGGCGTCTCAAAAGAAACAAATCTCGAGGAGCACGCGTCGTCAACCGGCCCCGCGGGGATTTATTATGTTCCGGAGGAGAGGACGCGTGCGCGCTCGCTGGGTGAAAGTCGGCAGCTGTCGGGAGGCACGTTCGAGACGCTCTATAGATATAATGGAAGAAGACACGATATAGAGAAGGAACCCTTTTGTCGAGGCTGATTAAATAAGGTGGCGCGAGATTATAGTTTACGAGCTACGGCACGCGCTGCTGCTACGAGTTTTTCTCTTGATCGACGCGCGGCTGCGGATCGTGAAGTTTACTTTTGTTAGCTCGATGTCGTCGTGGCTCTCGCGTTTGTTCCGGCTTTTTTGGGAAAGTTTACGATGTGTTTTAGCCGTTTGAGGTGGCCGCGTCGTCTTAATAATTTACTTTAATGCACTTATCTTCAGGAGTGAGATGAATGTATATGAAGAGCCTTTGTGAATAATCTGCGCTTGGAACAATAAACTTTAGATTGATGAATATAGGTGTTCGTAATACATTAATTTCTTACCTATAATGATTCAAAATTACACATTTTCTCCGTCTTTTCATGTATTTTACGACTTCAGAATCTCAAGATAATTTTAATTACAAGCGGAAACCCGAAAATTTTCCCCGAAACCCCTCTAACACACAGTCGCGCCGCGACCCAATTTTTACGAGGATCTCAAATTTTATGTTTCGGCCTCTTGGAGAGAGACCGGAACGCGCGCGCCGCTCCTGCAATCCATCGCGCGCCTCTGTTCCTTTCGCGCGCCGGAAGTAGCATGCAGATGAAAACTGTGGCCTCTTTCCGCGGCAGTTGCAACAACACGACGACCGCGGCACGCGCGCGGCTGACCGAGCGACAAAGGCGATAGAGTCTCGAGAGGACGACCCCCTGCACTTTATTATCCTCTCGAGGCGATCGTCCCTAATTGGGGCTACAGCGAAATGCCATTAGCGCGCGCGTGTTCGAAGAATTTTAGGGGTTTTACTGATTTTTTCCGTCACTCGGTCTTTCCCTCCTATATATATATATACTTGGCTCCGGGTTATCGGTCGAGTGGAGCACGAGGTTTTCGGTTTTTCCCCGCGGCGCCCATGCCTAAATAGAACACGAGAGTAGGTGTGGTTTGGAGGTGAGGTTGAATGGTCGGACCGAGTGGTTTCCGCGGGGAGTGCCTCTGTTGTAACGTACAAATTTGAAAATTGTTCCGAGTGGGAGGGACGTTACGGGGTCTTCTGTTTGTAATTAGGGGTTGGTGCGTGTAACAGGTGTTGGATTTTCAAACAGCAACTCAATTAAGGAACTATACTTGGTGTGTAATGACTAATAAAGACACGGTGTTTCGGTTAAAATTTTAGAGAAATAATTTAATGAACAAGAAATAAGACACATAGTTATGTATAGTTTTTATTATTTGTATAAATATGTTGCTATCGTGATATTACTTTTATTTAACAATATTTATTATAAACATGAATAATTTGGATAGATAAATCTAGATTATTACAAATTTTTTATTTTATGACTTTTCGTTCTTATACTCTGTACCCAAAAATTGAAGGAATTCTTTTACATTCAAACTCATACTTTGATACATTTCTTGGTCACGAGTTTCTGTAGAAATTTCAAATACATAGTATTCCGACAAATTTTACGACTCTAAAAATTTTCTCACATATCTTCTAGGCTCTATTCTAAGGAAAAAATTTTACTTCTTTTTCTGCGGTTCGATAGTTTGGAAATAATTGTATCTAATACCTTTCACGGAACAGGTAAAGTATATAAAGCAGCAAAAGAAAGTTCCAAGTAAGCTGTTACAGAAGTCGTATATATTTTAAACTGACAGAATTTCTTCATTTTGTTGGTCATATGGTCGTTGTACTTTTTAGTAAAGTACCTTATTAATTCTGCAAATTTGCATTAAAAATCTTGGGTAAAATTTAACATTTAAGTATATATGATTTCGGTCAAATACTTCAATAGTTTCTATAAACTTACGTTATATAATTTAATTATCACATATACCTTTCAACAGTATTCCATCTACTACATATAATACGAACGACACCCAGAAGTGTGATTTTTATACCCGCAGTGCCCACCGTAAAAATTTTCCCGTACACAAAGTAATTCGAAAAAAAAAATTTCCGCGTACGACTCTGCATCAATCAAACCAACCCTCATGCACGGCATTCTACCTCCAATCTGAAAACGTCCTTAAACCAACAAATTTTACGGCTCCGGCAGCAATAGCTGCTCGAAAGACACTGAAAAAGACGTAGTGTGTGTAGGGTCCCGCTCTTTCACCGCGCAATTCGATTCGATGGTTTTTGGCAACGACAGGTAGATCTCTTTATATACGCGCCGTGGAGACTCCCCCTGTAGAGATAGAGAAATTTTTGTCCCCGTCCACACACACGCGCACACATGTACGCCGCATGCCCCCCGACCGCGCGCGCGTCTTCTTCTTCTCTCCCCTTATACTTCGTCTTCTCTTTATATTTCTCTATACGCTCGCATTCTGTCAACGCGCTTGCACACACGAACGCGCGCACGGCGTAAATAAAACGTCACGCTTCCGCGATCGGCAATGACGCTGGCCCCAAGGCGCGCTGCTATACATGCAGCTATTGTGTGATCTATATGGGCGCTGTTTGTGTGCGAGGATGCGTCCCTGGATTACGTTTTTGGCCGATTTTTCGGTATATAGGTGCACCATGTGTGTCTTTTTCTTTTTTGTCCCGGGTTAAGGGGATTTCACATGGCGGTGGATTGAGCTACGCGTAATCTTGTTTGCTGATGTACTTGACTTGCGTTCTCTCGATCTCAATGGATATAGAGTGAGTGAAGGGGGTTTTCTTCTATGGGCTTTTATATAGTCTTGGAGGATCGCTCGGATTTCGTTATTTTTCTTAGATAAGTTGTATAAGGCTCGATTTAAATCGGATAAGCCTTATTATCAATAACAGTATATAGTATATGGACGCATTGAACAGCAGTTTATGAAAAAAATCGCATTATCATGTTAGAAACATTGCCGTTTTCTGCCAGATATTCTGACTACGAGTCACGAGTTTTAATCCGATATACAATACTTAATTTTCATAATTTTGTATCAATGAAAAACTTTCGTGATGGTAAAAGTAAAGAATACTCATGTAACAAGGATTATTTTTATTCGTCATCTATTAAATACAATTTTAAGTTCTCTATCTTATGATTTTTTAATATCTTCTTTTTCTCATATCCTTCCAGCATGATGACCTGTTTATATCCCAGTGTTCACTTAGAAAGTTGGTGTAATAATTCATTACTGCAGATTCGAAGAAATACTTTTTAGTTATGAAGGAATGTGGAGATTGGTATAAATCAAGTTATTTTTTTTATCCTCAGGCCGCAAAATGACTTTTCACGGCCCGTATAGAGGCCGCGAAACCCTCAATGTAAGGCAATGTAATACATTTAGTGTTGCGCGACTTCCATCTGGGACGCTAAAATTCATTTTGCGGTCTTCGGACTAAAAAATAGTATATAGGTACTACAACGGATGCATATTGTATCATTCTCGCTATAAGCTCGGCGTCAAAGCTCGTACTCGCCGAGAATGATACATTTGGCGTCCTTGGTGCAAAATTAACTATTACGTACCGGCTACCATTGATTGTTACACTCATTGTTACAGACATGACTGCCACTTGATGGATACGGTGCCTCTGCAAGAAAAAAAATTAATTTTGTTAAATTTTCATTGAATTTTGCGAGGAATGGTAAACTTGTATAAGAAAAAAAAAATAGTAGATTATGCACCTAGGGCGTAAAAGTAAAGAATGTCTCAGATAATTATACAAGTATGCGATCTGAGGGATTCTTTACTTACTCCCGTGGTACATATACTAATTTTCTCCACGCGGAGCGTAAAATGCGGAGGCTGTTTTTCGCCCGCAGGGCGTACAGTATACGCACTTTACGCGCCGTGTGGAGAAAAATCTATTAGAGATTAAGAAAGAGAGTTTCTTTTTATAAAAATGAACATTTTTAATTAGGCGCACATGTAAAATGAACGGCAGAAAAATATATAGATATATTTTATAAATATATAAACTATATTGAATAATTATAATGTATTGTTTTGAGAATTTTTACGAAATACACATCACACTTACGTCGGCAACATGCGAGACACTTCTGTAGAGTCGCTTCGAGTAAACAGAGATTCTCGCCTTTAGCTACATCTGCGTAAATATACACAATAAGTTAATAATAAATAAAATAAATTCCCGAAAAATTTGATATAATAATAATATTTACATACCTATGAGGAATAATCCACAGTAAATTACTACGATTACAGTAAATATTATGAAGTTCATTTTTTTTATTTGATGATAATTTTTCACAATTCAAGAAAGTTCAATAAGATATGCAGTCAACACAATACTAAGCAACGTATAATGTTCTCCTTTTTATACTAAATCGCCGGTACAGTGGCAAATGATGTTTCGTTTTATATGGACACGAATTAGTTGTAAAATATTATATATCATTACCGGGGAGATTTGCACACTGATAGTAGTAGCTTTTACTGGCCGTGATTCTCAACTGAGACGCCGATATGCTATATATGTTTACGTGTTTACGTACGTGTTTATATACTTCGAGGGAGTGAATTTGTGTACATTAGCGAAGCTATAGATAGTTAGAGGACACTACCGCCCCAATTATACTGGACCTATACATTTTCAAGTGAGTTCCAAGCCACGGCGACGACTTCACGGGAGCAGGAATCGAACCCACGACCTTTTAGGTACGAGTCCATCATTTTATTAAACATATTTTGTGCCTCTATATTTTAAATACGGAATTTATAAAGTTATATTAGAATTTAGTGTTGCAACAGCAATCACAAAGCTAAAATTATATTTTCTTCTCGTCTCTTCTACAGTTGATAGAATGTGTAATATTTTTTTATATAACTTCTTCTTCTACTTTAAATAATCGGGAATAAATGAACGTGTCTCCGGGTTGATGAAACCTATTCGTGGCTGAGTATAATTCAAAAGGAAATAATGTCTGTTTTTCTCAGTATTGGCATATGGGTAATGTTAAACAAGAAATGCCTATCTCGAGCACTCCGCATTTTTATTGACGTTTATGTTGATACATGCTGTAGAGTTTTCAATAATCGGCCTCCGTTTCACGCTGGTCTGGTTATGTTAGTGAAATTATTTCTCTAACTTACAAGGAGAGTCCACACCCTCCGGGAAACAGATTTCATCGGGCATTTGAGAGTCGATTTCTACGGTATCTAGAAATGAAGCTCGGTGCCCCATCTCATAGGCTCTTTTTCTTGAGATATGGGAAATTTAATCTCAAATATCCTCTACTTGAGAAATCTAATGGATCGTATTTGTAACTATTTTCTAAGTTATTTTTAATTGCTTATGATTTCCTGAAAACTCAATATTTTTAAACAAATCAGAGCCTAAATTTCAGCTTTTACTGTCTAATTCTATAATCCCTTTTATTCGTTTTTGTATCATAAATACTTGCAATGTGACAGTCAATAAAAGAGACATCATTTTTTAACAAAATAAAGGTTATTTGAGATTAAATTGCCCATATCTCAAGAAAAGGGCCTATGAGATAAAATTAGGCGCACTGGGCTTCATTTCAGATACCAGAAATCGACTCTTCTTGTTAGTATTATACATCAATATATACTTTCATTGTGAAGTATTCGATTTTATGACCGAATTTAATTTTTTGATGTCCGAAATAAAGTTAAAAATGTGCAAAACTTGAATTTTTTAGCGTTATAGGGTCTAACATTGCAGCTGTCGGAGACTTGACCTTCTTCTAGTTAGTCTATTCATAATATATTACTAAATTAAGAGAACATCTAAAATTTACCTGAATCTATAATTTGGAAATGAAATAGAAAAAAATTCACTTCCTGTTACTATATAAGTATTTAAAAATGACTAGAAATCCGTCTCCTCTTTCTCCCTATGTACATAGACCTATTAATTCCTATATATACATATATCTGGACGAACACGATCTCCGTACATATATGCATGTTCTCTCAAATCTCTTCCAATTAATTTGCATGGAATTTCTTGGGGAACTTAGTTTTCATATTTAGAGGTCGATTCTTTTGCTTTCTCAAACAAAAAGCTAATTTGTACCGGTAAAATTTTTCGACTCTGAGACTGCGATGATTTTCTATATTTCCGAGCTCCCTGAGTCGAAATATGCGTTTTTTGGAAATTGTCTGTGTGTATGTATGTGTGGTGTGTGTATGTTGTGTATATGTATTTGTGTGCAGCATAACTCGAAACTGGACAGAGATATCAAGTTCATCTTTGGCAGGTATATGGAGTTTATTTTTAAGCTGTGTAAGTTTAATTATATAGTTGATCGGATACTATTAAGTATTTAAAAAATTAAAAAGAAAAATATGGAAAAATCGAAAATAATTTTTTTTTTCTCGCCAGATTTGGATATCTGTTGGAAGTAGACCCATTTTCTGAACGGTCTTGAAATTCTCTATCTATATATCACATCACTAGTTTTTTTTTAAACTATCATATTTTTGAAAATTATTACATATTTACACCTTATCAACTCAACTACGATGTCTCATTATTACTCAATGGAGAAAATTAAAAGTGAAGATTTTTCATATGTCTTGAACAATTAAAATCGTCATTTATTTAATATTCTATAACAACTTTTTCGGCCTTTTCATCATTTGGATGGCCTATGTATGCTTCTAGTTCCGAATAAACTCCTTTTTCTTGTACAAGACTTTTCGCTCTTTCTATCATGTATATTGTTATGTCTGGAAATAAGGATGAAGTTTCATTTTTCGTTAAGGACGAGGGTAGCAAAGTCAAAATTTTTATTTTTTCTGATACCGTAGAACACTTTTGCAAAGCTAAACCAACATGTTGTACCCATTCTGTTCATAGGCATATAGTTGACTCATTTGCTTTTATAGAAACTTCATAAATATTGTTCAACTTCACATCGAAAATATTAGACAAGGTTGAAAGTATATTTTTTCTTCCTTTTTACGTAATTTTCAATTGATTTTTTACGTATAAGATTTTTTCGTATATTTCGTATAATAATTTTTATCGACTACGTTGTCAGTAACTTCATTATTCGTTGTAAATTCATTGTCAGTGCTTCTCACCAATTCTAAGGCACAATTGTAACAATCTTTACACAGATATGTAGAGTGTCAAAAGTATATCAGTATAGAGGTGTTTTAATGCATGAGAAAAACCCTCAAGTTGTTTGAAATGTACTAATCTAGATTTATAACAGATTTTGTTGTGCTTCTGTAAAAAATCTTCACATTTAATTTTCTCTATTGAGCAATATATTGAGACATCGTAGTTGAGTTAATAAGGTATATAAATATGTAATAATTTTCAAAAATATGATAGATTAAAAAAAGACTAGTGGTGTGATATATAGCAGAAACCGAACGGTTCTTCGTAAATGTTAAGTCGAACGATAGCCATTTAGAGAACAAATGTATTAGAATATCAACGCATACATGTAGGCGCATGTACCTGCATATTACTTATGAACAAAGATAAACCAAATTTTTTTATTGGCTGTTACATCGTTGACTACATATAAGCGTGAAGCGTGAAAAATTTTTTTTTGTGTGTTCTCTCATTAGTGATCGCTATCCCAGCTCAAAACTGCGGAATCTCACAAATACGTCTAGATAGATATTATCGTCCTCTATCAGGACAAAAACATTGAGCAAAAGAAACATGGGATTTTCGTGAAAAATGCACTTCTTTAAAAAATGAATTTTCAGTAAAAAGTGCATAACTTGTGCATTTTTTAATGACATAAAGGCCGTGAAAGAGGGCTCTAAACTGAGTGAAATTGTGTGTTACACACTTAAGGGGGCCAGCCTGAGTTAAAGCCTCGAAAAATAGATTTTAGTATAATTAGTCAGTTAATTATTTTTTCAGATCCATATAAAAAAACAAATGTATACCTCAAAAATATACATAAAAAACAACATTTTAGCACC
>UXGD01004384.1:0-17323 GCA_900474315.1 Torymus auratus | reverse complement strand
ATAAGGAAATACCAGATTCCCCATATTCTGATAAAGCTTCAAATTCTACAAATAAACAGGATGTGGAACATAAATCTGTTGTGAATGAACTAGAAGACTAACAATGGTATGGATCAAGACATGTTCTAGAAAAATGTCTACATGATGCAAACTGCATAACTTGCCAGAAATTCCGTCATTATATATGTTTTAAATTCAGGAAGAATCCATACGAAAATAATTGTCGTTATTATTCAAGAATTACTCTCCCTCTAAACTTGATAGAAGATCTACTTGTTTTCGATGTGGAACAAAGCGTCTGGCTGCTGCATGCCCAATATGTTTGACGGGAGAGGAATTATTATGACTTGAACAGACATAAAACTATAACAAACTAATAATAATATTTATAAAATGTTTCATTAAAGAAATAAATTTCTTATTCTAATGTAAGTCTTTACAATGTCAATGCGTACGTGCTAATAATCCTATACAAAAAAAGAGATGGACTTGATCCTATACAAAAAAGAAATGGACTTGGGATTGTCACCTCTAATGATTGTGATTGGTCGACTTGAAACGGACATGTAAAATTTGATTGGCCTACGATACGGCGCGCGATACGCGCATTAATACTTCTAGTATATAAAAAAAAGATATTGGTCCCAATGATGAAAGAAAAAAAAATTAGACTTGTCCGGTTAAATTCGATCGCATAGATCCTGAGACATGATTGCCACGAATACGCACACATACACATACACTGATACACATCGATTTTGACATTTTCTGAAAATGATGTATTTAGATTTTACGTCGTCGCGGAGTACGAAGAAAAGCCAACTTCAAAGTTTCGCGCGCTGAAAAGCGAGAGAATGGGGCTCATTTTTGAGTTTTCTTCGCGCGAAACTGAAGTTGGCCTTTCTTCTTATAGCTGTGCGATGACATGTGTCAAATAATAATATTACTACCTACTCATCACGTTTTCTCATAATAGTATATTATACGCACTTAGGGAGAAAAAACTTGGACAGTCCACAGCTCATGGCAAACACGAGATTGACGAGATGTTGGCTGACCAATTTTATTCCCGTGGAGCGTATATATACTATTTTTCTCACACCGAGTCCGAAAATGACACATTCCCGTTTTTGCGCCGGGCGGGAATGAGGCACTTTCGACCCAGTGTGAGGAAAATTTTTTTTTACAATCACAAAGCTTTTTCCGTTAGGAAGAAATAATTATTAATGTAATAATTAATTACTAATATATTAACAAAATTTTTTGACTAATTAAAGCTATCAGCATTAAGCACGAATTCAGCGGCCAGTTAATATTTGCAAACTCGTGCAAATTTTTCATTCTTGCTATTTAAATCTGAATTTTATAATAATTTTTGTAAATTATTATAATTGTAACATTTTTATACAAATAATGTCTGTACTACGATACATATTTTCCCTAGCGAAACATGAAAATCTTTCAATCAATTATTTACCTACTTTAGATCTGACGATTAGTTGTTTAGTAAAAGCCTGCATTTATCTATTTAAAATTATCGAAACAAATACAGATTCTCTAATTTAGAAACCTTTTTTTTATAAAGCTTCAGTTCGGTATTACGCTGCATGGCTATCATATTTTTATATTCAGGGATTTCGCAAAAATCGGTAATATAATTTTTCCTAATCCATATACATACACACATTATTAAAATTTTACTGCTGCACTTTTGTTAGAAGTTATATTGTTTTGCGAATTGCGCGCGCAGATGCGCCGCGAGAAGTGAATGTGTCATGCAAAGTGCTAATAAGTTACGAAGCGTGTATAGCTCGATTCCTTTTCGCGGGATCCGAGCATCGGAACACGCGCACTTTCTCATGGTGGTCATATGTCGATCCGCGTACCTACACATCGCACTTATCAATTTGTTTTTCGCCAATCCATGCGTGACGATTCTGTCTTCTTCCGCGTGTGTATAAATTTTTCCTCTATAAAACATCCACGCGCAGTACAACGTGTATACACCGTCTAGGAGAGTCACTAGCACTCGTTGCGCAATATGTGTTTGCAACATACCGCGTAATATATAGGGTAATCGACCAAGACATCACAATATTATGGCGCATCGTGCGAAATAAGCCTTATATACTGCACTGCTGCGCACCGAGAGGAAATTTTCCTCACCACGTGACGCTTTTGACGTCGTGGTGATTAAGTTCGAGATTTCGTCGGCTGCGTCTGCGAATCTCGCAGAGATAAGCGATCTCGCGACCTTCCATCGCGCGGTTAAAACGGAATTTCCATTTTTTTTTGCGTGCAGTGCGCATCACTCGCTTTTCGTACGGTATGACTATATTAAAGCAGGTAAACACAGTCCATGAGAGTACATTATTCTTGTTTATATACATTGATGCAATTTTTTTTATCAATCAGATAATGTATATTATATCTGTAGTTGGAGCCGTAACTGTAAACTATTCCTAGTTCACGCGGTCATTCGCATGCGGCTGACGGGTTCGGCTTTTTCTACTTGGCAGGGATCGTCTCTCCGACGCAAAATCTATAAAGCGTCTTATCATGCGCGATTATGTATACAAGTTTAATTTTAATTAAGATTAATTGTTTAATCAATCGAGGCATTGCTCGGCAAAGTGTTTGCAGTATACATTTTCGCAAGTATTTAATAATAAAAATCGAAGATTGTGCAAAAAGGACACTCCAAACTCGTTTTTATCTTTTGAAGAATTTTACCTGCCACTTTGTCCTTGAATACATTGATTAATATTATTTAAGACTAAACTTTGCGCGTATACAATCGCCACTCGTCTCATTCGTTCTTATTAGCGGCCAATCAAGCTAATAAACCAAATATACATCAAATAAAACCTATCGATGAATCGTCGGCGTATTTGCGTCACGCGGATTGGCTTTTCGGCGAGGGAGTTTGTTGCCCTTGCCAAGGTCCGTTTAATTACGGCGCTATGTATATAAGTAAAGTGTATTTTCCTAGAGAGGTGTTTGTTATTCCCTCGGCCCGCGTAGTGCATTTTCTCCTTCTTCGCACGTCTCTTCTTTTTGTTTTCCTCCCGGCCCATTATATGGTGTATATATTCTTATTAATAGAGGTTTATTAATAGACTAAAGGTCAGCGCGCAATCGATGTCGTATAAATACTATGGCGCGATACCGGGGGACCTGTTGTCTGTATATCGTATAATGGGAAATGCAAAGGGTAAAAAAGTGTTTAGTGTTTGGTTGCAAGTACCTATGTTGGGTTTTATGGTCGTGGATGTGTGCATTTTTCTTGTTATACATATTTGCGACGATATTTTGGGGTGGGCATCGAATGCCATGTTGATTTTTGGAACATAGAAATGCATCTTTCTATTGTTAGTAAAATAAAGCGTGGAAGAACGAGCGATGCAGTTTAGGAGAAGATAAAACTTTTTGTCTAAGAAAGGATTGTCACCATATTCGTTATGCTGAAGAATTCATTGTTTATGTGAGATTCATTCCCACCAATGCACCAAGCGGATTACTATTATAAACAATTAAGAATGAATAAAAAATTGATTTTTACAGAAATATTATAATGTTTACTCGGAACGATCGATAAATTACATTTTACTATAGAATATACTCTCTAAAGTTGAATTAGTGAAAAAACCACTAAAGATTAGTTAAAATTGCTCTACTAATTAAAATTAGTTAAAATTGCTCTACTAATTAAAATTAGTGGATATTCACTAATTCTACGATAGAGCAATTTTAATTAATCTTTAATGATTTTGTCACTATTTTAACGATAGAGAATAAGATTTTCGATTAATTTTTTTAACCAGGTAGACGCACGATAAAGTAACAATAATGCGAATATCTCGTTCTACGATCTATAAAGTGTTTGAACTCAAACACTCAAAGATATAAGCTGTTTTTAAAAATCTTATACCATATTACTTATTATCCGTGAAGGAAAGAAGTATAGAGATGAAGATATAAACGATAAATTATGTAGTAGCTACACTAAATAACATCTTTTCAACGTTGAAAAAATTATCAACTGATTTGTACCTGCCATAAACTTGTAATCTATGTCGTGAAACAATGTCTTCTGCAGATAAGACATCAGTATTTTTGCACATATCAATATATATCATCTCCCAGCATTATTTCATTAGTAAACCTGAACGAACTATACTTATACCCTTACATAATTAGAAACAGTTGAAAATATTTTTTTCTTTTATAAAAACCCACGTGTCTCAATGCAACTACTGTCTTTTCAGACAAAAAGCATAATAATCTCGCGTTCACAAAGAATAAATATTTCTCGCGCTTCGCACAAAGTCCTCTACTTCGCTTACTGCACACCCATATCATCTCTTTTTCACGTTATACAATACATATATATTCTTCACCTTCCGCGTCCAAGCGCGCGCGCACACATTGTCTCCCAGATATAATTCAATCAGTGCGCGCTTGAGCGCAGACACCATTCGAAAGGCACATTTCATTCATTCGCGTAGCTATACCAACCTGCGCGCCTACAATAGCAAAAAAATATACTTTCTTTCACCTACAGCCACCTACTCTACTCTCTCAATAATGGCTCTTTTTACACAAATCCCCCCTCGTACCTATATGAGTAAATCCACAATTTTTGTATCCCTTTTTGTCTTCCAAAACGGGCGAAAAATCTGTTTAGGAGCACATCTGTGTTCGACACGTTTTTTCTGGCTTATTATGCCTCAGATTATGTGAAAAAAACGTTGAACAATCGACAACCAGTGGGTGACATCCATTTTTGCTGCATTTCATTTTTCTTTTTATGGAAGCATAACGTGGAAAAAATTCACGAAAAGTAGTCAGTGATGATTAAGCTATCGAAGTGACCAAAAAAAATTTATTTAACAAAAAAGCGATTAAAGTAGAAGAAAAGAGCTTTAATTTGGTATGAGAATCGGAAAAATCGGTCAAGTTGGCGCAAAGTTAGATGCATTTGAAAATCGCGAAAAATTACTAAAAAAGATTGAATTACGTTGATTCGGGGAAAAGTGCTCATTTTTGGTCATTTTTCGCAATTTTCAAATGCACTTAACTTTGCGCCACATTGACCGATTTTTCCAATTCTCATATTAAATTAAAGCTCTTTTCTTCTACTTTAATCGCTTTTTTCGTGAAATATTTGTTGTCACCATTAATAGCATGCTATTGGTTAATCATCACAGACTATACTTTTCGTCCACTTTTCCCATGTTAAATTCCCACAAGAAAAATGAAATACAGCAAAAATATATACCCCCCACTGGTCTTCGATTGTTCAACGTTGTTTTTTCACATAATACGAGGTAAAATAAGCCAGAAAAAAAAACGTGTCGGACGCAGGTATGCTC
This sequence comes from Torymus auratus, assembly GCA_900474315.1. Classification (NCBI taxonomy): domain Eukaryota; kingdom Metazoa; phylum Arthropoda; class Insecta; order Hymenoptera; family Torymidae; genus Torymus; species Torymus auratus. The sequence continues at coordinate 11,948 of UXGD01004384.1, read as the reverse complement.
CAAAAGAAAATTCTTTCCACCGTTTTGGAACACGAAAAAGGTAAAAAAAAAATTGCGAACTTCCTCATATACACATCATAATATACTTATACATACAGGATACACATCCATCGTGTCAGTGCGGCGCTCGGAGCTCGAATGAAAGGGAGAGCTGCGCGCGCGCGCGCCGGCGGCCACCTTGATGAGATTGTGTCTGCGTGCGCGCGCGCTGAGGCCCCCCTAAAGCAGCGCTGTGTACTGCAGCAGCAGCAGCGGTGAGAGAAAAACAGCGTAGAGGGGGAGGGATTTCCTAGACGATGGCTATATAGGCGGCCACGCTGCCGAGCGCGTTTCCAGTTTTATTGTCGTCCGCGGTGTGTTGCGCGGCTCGCGTTATAAGCCCCCCTTCCACCTACCGTCACCCGGCAGTGCTGCAGGTGCGTCGTGCTGTGCGGTTAGCGCGCCCGCGAGCGCGACAGTTATTAGGACCATCGTATAATATTAAGTATATTACATACATACAGATAAGTTATAATGCCGCCACAGGAGAAGTTCGGTAAGGGCGGAGGCGGCTCGGAGGATCCGAGTCCTGACGAGCTGTGTCCGAGTAACGTGAGCGTCGTCGTTAGTCAAGCGCTGGATCCTACAGCTGAGGACGACACGACGACGATGGCAGTGGCGAAGAAGAAAAAGAGGATCAAGGATGAGAGGAGCAAGGAGGAAAAGGCTAAGGATGTTGACTTTGACGATTTGTTGCCGCATATCGGGGAGTTTGGTACTTATCAGAAGATTCTCTTCATACTTATGATACCGTTCGCGTTCTACGTCGCTTGGGTGTACTTCTCGCAGATATTCATCACCCTCGTGCCTGAGGAACATTGGTGCTTGGTGCCGGAGCTCATGGACTTGCCCGTTGAAAGGAGGTTGGTGTTGTACATTTTTGTTTTGCTTTTTATGTATAAGCGATTTTTATTGGAGTTATGGGACGCGTGTAAAAGGCTTTTTTGAAGGCAAAGAGTTGAGATTATTGCGCGCGTAATTTTGACGGTGAAGTTGAAGAGAGGGAGACTCTTTGTTTTTTGGTGGGAAAATTTGAAGAACGAATGTACACGGAGATTATAGTCGCTTTTATCTTCTAAAATAAAAAAAAAAAGGTTGACAGGTTTCCAATCGGTGCAGCGTGTATTTTTATATTTTAACAGCTCGAACGTCCTTCCCCCCAATCTATTCTATATACTTATTATTGAATATATTTAACGTTTTTATGTATATATACACACACGCGAATTGTTTTATTTTGTCGCGGCATTGATTAATTTATACATTACACAGCGAAGATAAATAAGGATCACGTGACGTGCGAGATAATAATGGAAATTAATTTTAGACCGTGGTGATGTGCGATCGACCGTGTATTTTTTTCTTTTTTTAAATATATAAAAATCATAATATATACTCTTTTCGTCCTAATAATAAAACGCAACTTTGCTGCACGAATTATTGCTCGGATTCCATTTAGTTTTTTTTTTTAAATTAAATTCGCATTGCTCACGATGTGATAATTTTAATATATAAAGGAAAAAAATGTGGCAATATCAATCCGGAGGGAAAGGAGTATGTGTATCGATCAGCTGTGTGCGCGAAACGTGCTTTTGTTTATGATCGGAGCGCGCAAAGGGAGGCTCAAAATAGATCAAATACCCGCCGCTGCATGCTGAAGTATAACACACATAGAGAGGGAGAGAGAGTCGAGGCTTGGAACCTGTAAACGCGTTCGTATAAGAAACAGAAGAAAAAAAAAAGAAGGAGCAGCTATAATGGAAAATTATATATTATGTAAATAATCCGTGATGTACATTAGCCATGCAAATTTAAATGCCAATAAAATCAGTAGTATTATTTTTATAAAATCGTATATATAATACACACGCATCACGGTTATCTCTCTCGCACGTCAAACCCAATAGATTCGTTTGCTCGCCTATACTGCAACGCCACGATTAATGCATATTTATAATAAATTAACCGCACCAGCTACTGCTAAACTGTAAACAGAAAAAAAAACTCTGTCATCTCGGCGCGAGGTGCGAAAATTTTCAGCGCGCATTATGTTCGCGCGTAAAATATATAATAAATTCATCGCATTGTGAAAAGACATGTTTCTTTTTTTTGTTGTTCTTCTTTCTTCTTTATTTAATGTACAGAGACGAAAGAACGCGTGCGCGTTGTTCGTCGGCGCTGCATTTTTTCCGCTCAACTTAGTCACTCGCGTCGCTCGAGATTATTTTATGCGTTAAAAATAGTTCGTTGCTAAGGTATAAATTATCGGCGAGCACAATATAAAGGCGTGTATATATATATATATACTCTCGAGGCATACACACACACACATACACATATATAAAGGCACACGGTGAAAAAGTCCGCTACCTAATTTCACTTTTTCAGAAAATGACCGTGACTCGAATGCTCGTGAGCAGCAGCAGCAGCATAGTAGCCGAGCGCAATATTGTACAGATAGTTAAGAGCGCCTGCGCGCAAGTGTCTTTCGGCGCTGTTCATAATTAATATATACGCGTTTGATCTCGTTGTCGGGCAAAAATTGATAAGATGTCTGTGCTCGTGTCTACCGGAAATGTTCAGCGATATTGAAATCTGATTTCGTACTTTTTTTGTTGTTGTTGGTGGTTGCATGCTGTGACGTTGTTTTTTTTTCTCAATAATGTGAATATATTGATGTATTGTGGGTATATTAAGGATTTTAAGATTATACATGGCCCTTTTTTGTGATTTTTGAAAGCCGGAATTGGAAAACGATTTCGTTCAATGAAATAAATCTTATATGCAGTTTGTTTTGCGAAGGTTAACGTTCCTACAAGTATACGCATAGCTATATATCAATGTATCATGTTTTAATTAATATTCAAATTCACCTTTTAAGATCACGTTCAAACTTATTCTATTAAATTGAATGCAAATATTCTTTATATTATAAAGCAAAAAAAAAAGGATTCGATTAAAGAAGTCAAGGAATCATGAAGAAATACATCACACATTTTTCTGCGATGCATAAGCGCGCGCGCGCGGTGGCATTCGAGAGAAACAGTATTGAAAAATCATAATATTAGTGCGTTATATACTGGAATGATATTACAAAACAACAATAATTGCAAAATACGGTCTCTCGATCGTGACTGATCCATTGCAGTTAATAATAAAAATTATACATCTCGCTGAGAATAAATTTTATACATATATATGCTTGAAATGATTATAAAGTTTGTGTTATTATCATCTCTCGAATCATATATACTTAACTATACACTTCACAATTATACAAATAACAAAAAAAACGTTAATAGTTTACGCGTATACGAATTATCATTAACAGGTATATTATTTTTACAAAACGCGCTTTAATATGCTAATTATACAGATACATAACAATTTACATATCTACTGTCAATTAGATGAATGATAATGTAACCTTTGAACATGAGCGGTAATTACACTTATTAACTGAACATTACCGAGAACGTACACTGCCTTGCGTAAAAATGTTGCGCATATATATACTTTTCGGCTACGTGCATATAACAATAAAGATTTTAACGAGTACATCGGTTATCATCCCATCGATCCAACTATCACGTCTTCCGACCTCAAACTAGACCGCGGCCTAAATTACACAAACTACAACAAAAACACAATACGTCTGATGGTTCCACTAAACTACATGATCTAACCAAAAATTAAAAAAAAAAAAAACCAAAAAGTTAATCATCACTTCCGAATCACAAGCATGTACACTTATACGACAAACAACCTAAACCACCTGCTAATCATTTCACACTTGACGCCTCGAAGCACCGAGGCAAACTTTGCGCGGGCAATATACTCATTTACGCACACGCGGACATTCTTCCGTTCACGCGAGCGCTAATGGCGTCAACGGCGGCCGGCTGCACGTGCCCAATCAACAGGTCGTTCTCTCCTCGCCGCGCGCGACTATTATTGCAGCCGATCTCGCGCGTCACGTGCTCGCGTGCACGCGCAAGGCCTCCTCATGCAGTAGGTAACGGCTTGTAACGTTTTGTTTGATTGATTGACGGCGCTGGTTAGTATATGGTATCACGGATATGGTAATAATGTGCAAGTGGAGGGTTGGTTGGGGATTTTGATGGGAGAATGGTTGGAAAGTGGTAATAGGATGTTCTTCATGGTCAATGCTGGGTTGCGACAACGTTTTTAAAGTTTAGTATTTTTATATTTTCACATAAAGTTAAGGCGAATGCAAAAGTTCTATATTGTTATTTTGTATACGTGTAGCAAAGGTGGCTAAATATATATATATATATATGTGTAAGATATTTGCAGAGGAATAAAAATGCAATTTTATATATGTTTATAAGGCAACTTTAGCGCAGGCATTCGATCTTCACAGTTTATATCGCGAGTATATTCATTTTTAGAATCGCAATCGCGTATGCAAAGACGCATTACTCACTTTGAATTTTCTGACAGTCTACATATTGAGAATATAAAGAGTCGGCGCGCTCTCGCATTATATTGCGCTCAATCGGAATTATCATTATCTACCGTGCAAGATTGTATACGATTACTTTATGACGGCCATAGGTGTAAGTACTTATCATCATTTCAACACGCATATATATGCACATTGACGAGGTTTTTCTTTTTATGATATAAAGTCTGACATTGATCTTATTGTTTCGAAAGGAAAAAATAAAAATCAATTTTGCTGCAGATACACGTTGTTTCTTCGTAAATAAAGTAAAATTTTTCATAAACTGTCGTATAGGTACTATATAATCTTGTAAAAAGGTTTCTTCGAACGTTGGATCGAATGTATTGATAGCAAAGTGCATTGACAACTGCGAGAACTCATCAACTTACATGCGACGAGAGACGCGCTCGAGCGCAAGTAGAAAACGGCCGAGTCCGGTCAGACGCTCTTATACAGATCCGACAAGGCGGCGCATCCTTTTATCGCGCGGGAACATCTGCAGCTTTTTTTCTTCGCGCTGAAATGAAACAATAGATCGCAGCGTTCTGTTCAACCGTTTTTTGCCTCGTTGCCGATGTACCCCGATCATTGAACGTTATTGTACTGTACGGCGTCATTGCAATTTTCTCTTACTAAAGTTTAACGGACGCCGGCGTTTTATCTTGATCACGCGAACGCTCGCATGTGACCTCTGCAGCAAGATATATTTCTACTTTTTTCTTCTTCTTCGATTTGTATTTACTGCACGATGTTAGGATAATTGAGTCGAATGAGCGTGTTTATTCGAATCACTTATGAAAGTGATGTGTGTCAATCATGCTGATGTGAATATTTCCACGAATTAATGAACGAAGACAAGACTTGTTCATCGTTTTGAAAATATATTTTTTTTTCATATAGATTTGTGTAGTGTGTCAGAATATTATTTATTTTAAGATAACATTGTTATTTGGAACAAGTGTGGGGAAAACCTGTCGAAAAATATGTTTTTGACATTGGTTAGCGTATTTGAACATGCAAGTTTGAACTCTTTATGTTAAAAATTTCGAGATAAAGGAGCAAAGCGATTGTTTGTTCTTGATGAATCGACTGAACGGCCGGTGGATGCATCGAATACAGACAAATCGTTCAAACCCGCGAAAATCGCATAGAAGAGCAAACCCGAAAAGTCGATTACGAGTAAAGTGGATAACCGTACAAGGATCAGCGAAGAATCGATTTTGAGTATAATTCCAAGATTCCGGTTGACTTCGATGCAGGACCTTTCGATCAAACGTAGGGAGACAGAATATATCAGTACCTACATCAGCAAGGACTCCGTTTGAAAGTGGATATCTGTAGCAAAGCGCGCAAATAAAGATGCCATTGCTGGTTCACCAAGGTAAATTCTTGAAAAAAGGAAGTCTTTGAGTATAATACCGAGACTCCAAAACATGTCATGATGCCAGATAAGCCACTGGAAAAAACGACACTCTCTGGGTACACGCTCTTAGGCAACAAGGGACAAATCTTCCTAAGCGTCAACCATTAGATTCTGTACTTCTACAAAAGATGCCCAAGAATAACGATTAAGATCTCTTGTAAGGCTATAAAGTCTAAAGGACGTGAAATGGAATATTAAATACGGGAGTTCGAACATATCGAACAGTGAAGAAATAAATATGTCGAATAATGAGGAGAAGTGGTGGCGATAACGCACACCATGTTATACGGATAAGATTGTAGAATGGTTAGTTGCGTGAAACAAGCGGGGTAACCTATACACTACAATTAGGAAAATTATTTGCAGATATGACGACGCCATCTAGTGGGCATATGTGTTTATACTACACGGGCCTATCTAATACAATAAATGTTACTTTTTCGTCAGTTGATTTAATTTGACAAATGTGTATTATTACCATTTTCTTATCTCGAGATGTTTTAACTTTTTTTAAAATTAATTTTATACGGTTGTGAAAGTTATATTTACTTTTCTAGCATTTTGTTGCGTGGTTGGAGTCAATATTGTTAAAAATTCTATAACATTAAGATTCGTTCGTTACTGCAAAATATGATTCTTCATTTTAATACGTGAATGCATGTGCATGTATTTTTATATTGAAAAATTTGATACTGTTTTAAACCTATTGTATCTAAAATGTATATAATGGTTATTTTCTAATTTACTTAAGATATCAATAAATTTAAATCTTTTTTTTAAACAAACAATTTTTAAACTAATAATTTTTAATCTTTAATTTTAATCTGGAGATATTAGCTTTTCTCTGTTATAAAAAAAAGAATATATTCGAATAAGTAGCTTGCTTTTTCATTTGTGGCGCAATAATATAATTTAAGTAATTTTGATAAAATACGATGATATCAAAATAAAAACCATGTACAATTCTTACACAACTAATTCTTCACAATATTTTTAATTAGATTTTTTTAGTGGAAACTATTTTTCCTATATCTATTAATTAAAAGAAAATTTTCAAAAAATCAAAAAGTATTTGGGATTATCTTTTGTGAAAAAAAATCAGTCTGTTTTTACAAGTATAAAGCAATGATCTTGAAAGAATATTTTAAGAACCTCCAAAAAATCACATTTGTCATTGATTAGACTATGTGAGATCCATACAAGTCTCGACCTGACTTACGAATCGAAGATAACATCGGTAATCTCGTGACAGTTTGTTTTTACAAATGATCTGCATTTATTATGTGAACCAATCGGCGTATCTTTACGACTTTAACAAACTTAGCATCACGATAAAGAGCTCAAAAATTTGCCCTCGTGGGATGAATTTTCGCAAAAGTCACGAGTCAATAGCTAACTTAACTGCGCATTATATCATCTTCAAAGGAATTCTCGAAAACATCTCTTATTCTTCTAAGCCACTCGAGGAAACACGTAATTTTCCAAACTACCACTAACGAAATTAGCAGATCGGTGACAAGCCGAGAGATGTCGCAAAATCACGCGCCAGTGCATGCAAATCTGTAGAATTTCGTGAGGCTTCGAATTACCCGCTAAGTATGTTATTTTGGAAGACATTGCAAAAACATCCGCTCGGTGGCCAGAGGAAATCGGTCACATGCGTCTTAATATAACATCGAAAAAAATAAAGTTTTCCACATATATTTAATATCAGGTCATATCTCGATAACGTTTGTAGCCACTGATTAGCAGAAGATTAAGTTTCAATTGAGTAGCACGTATTTCATCAGTTTTTTGCTGCCTCTGACTTTCCTAAATTACTGCGAGAATTCAAAACGGTTGTTGATTTCATTCATTGAAACCGTATATCGCTCGGAAGGTGAGATTGACGTTTAAAGTATATAATAAGCTGAAAGCTTTTATGGATCTCTGGTGTACTTTGTTGCCATCTTTAGAGTCTGGTGTAATTTATTCGATTTTTTTTTTTTTTAATTTAGATTAGACACGTGGAGTCGTATTAGATTTTTTCCAGGTAATCTACGTTCCACTTTTTGCGAGCTAATTGTTATTTGAATTGTCACAGGCCGGACTGTAATACGCTATTATTGTAGCGGGATATATCTACTGTTCTCTAATTATCTGGTTTTTTTCCTTCCATTCTACGCACGTTATTCGATTAGTTCTGGCAAGGCAATTTATAAACTGAACGTATGAAAATAGAAGCAAATTATATTATCTCAGGTACAATATACTTTGACGTATTTCAATATTACATTTTCAATTAGTAGAAAATTACGAAGATAGATAGTATAGAAATTAATTCTCATATATTTATCTGGACAAAGTCTGTCTTCAAATAAAGCTTACACGTAGCACTATTGTTTTCTTTCTTTAACGAACTCGCGCAAAAGTCAACAAGTGTATCCGAGAGCGTGGCATTCACGTATCTTAATCACACTTCGACGCCGCAATAACATATAATATTTATGTTGGACCAGATGTTATCGCGACTTCCTTCGGCGCTCAAAGTCTCAAGAGCAATTCCGACGTTGTCGGATATATACTCACAGAAAAACATTCGATCGGTGATACATTCAACGAACTCGTCATTTGTCGTCGATTTAATGTGTTCCACTTTTTTTCGCTCTACCTCTTATATCTTTCTTAAATGAAGTAGTTGGGATTTTTTGTAATGGAGTCAAATAACGCGGAAGTGCTTTCATTAGGTTGTCGGATAGATATTGCCGATGAAATTGTCGGGTGCAGAAGGTTTAGACTAATTCGGTGTGACAAATGAGTCTGGTAGATTGTTATCTTTCGTGTATACTAATTTGAATTCGATGAATTTTTTAAAATGTATACAACAGCTATGCCGCTCGAATACACTTCATTGCCGATTATATTATAGTTTCATCGATTATTGAAATTATTACATAGAAAGATCTTGTCTAATTGATTTACAAAGTTGCGAAACATGGTATGTTAATATTCTTAGCTGAATGTGCTTTGTTTTCATATTGAAAGTGAGTAAACGTGTTTCATTATTAAAGATCTACGAAATTTATATTCTGCATACCATAATTAATATGCATATTTACCAGCACTTAGCATAAGTTCTAATTGGTGTTTATTTTACCACTTTTCAGAATATTCATCATGAGTTTCTCAAAATTTCATTAAAAATACATGGGTTTCTTCTAAAGACTTGCAATTATCATTAAAAAATTCAATTTACGCGCACCACACTTTTCCTTTTAATTTCTAATATTCTATTTACAAATAATCCTTATTGAAAATCGATAACTGATTTTAATCTGTTCTTAAATATCTAACTTTGCATACCAACAAACATAACTGCGATATTATTATTTTCATTGATTGCATAAAAGTTCGAATAACTTTATAAAATACATATATTATACACATTATATGTTAGACTCGAGTCAACATAGATCTTATATTTTTGCTTTTTATCTAAACCATTTTACACAACACACTACTTAATTGAAATTCCATAAAAATATATAAGTAGCATGAAGAATTATACAAATTACATCAAACCTATAATTAGCAATTCGAAATGTAAGAAAAAAAATAAATCTAATAAAGAGAACGCACGTGCGCGCCTTTTTTCGCAAGAATGCAATGAAAAAAAAGACAGATCATACGCGAGTACTCCATATCTAGATAAATTAAATATTCAAACGATCTCATTAACGGTATAATAATGATCCATTAGACATACAGTTAATATAAAAGCCAATTCCATAATGTACGCCCTTACAACTCCAGGACTCTACTACACACCGCACCAATAACTTGTTTATCCAATCGATTTGCATTTTACAATGCTTCCAATTTTTTTGTTCTTTCACTTAACAAAGTGGCCAGCGATCGATATACAATTACTCTGCGGAATTCCAGTAACCAGAGAGAGAAAAAATAATCCGATCGACAACCGTGGCGCGCATACAATATGCAAAGGCTAATCTCGCAGCGCAAACAAAAAGCCGCGTTCGTACTCTTATAGAACTTATGATTTCACAATGAAAACTCATGCAAATGCGTTACTTATATCTCTGTCTTGTCGACCGGTCCCGACTTTATAATATGCGATATGACGCCCTCCGAAATCGATGCACCAAACCGGCTCATTATTATTACCGGTATTACGGTGCATTCGATAACAATCATTTCCTTACCTCACATTAACGCCTCTTTATGTAATTCTCACCTTTTATATTATCCAATCCCATTAATACACTTAACCGACGCTCATGCGCGCGCGAAAATTTCCGATAAATGTACATACTTAACGGCTCGACCGCGAGAACGCCAGAAATCCGGCTCCGAAGTTCAAGGTTCATATACCTTCGTTTCAGGAACGACTTATTGCGGTGTCAAAAAAGAAAAACGCTGCCCGGATCCGAGCGCCGAATAAAAAAACACTGTCGCTCGGATTTTATATATATATAATAAAAAATAAAGCATAGTACTTATACACAGCACGCGCTGTATATACACAGCGTTTCAAGGCTTCCGATCGGGTCTCTCTCTCTCTCTCTATACTCTCCTTACTCGCGGATAATTAGACGTGTCCTCGCGGCGAGCGGCGAGCGGCGTTTTAACGACTGTTTGCACCGTGTGTATATAGATATACTTACTGTGGGGAGTGGCGCGCGCGTGAATTTCTTCGCCGCACGCGCGATCGAGGAGTGTTTCTTTGATTGGTTACGCGCTCGCGGGATTGACTGTTGGATGGTGATTAATTTGCGCTAATTTGGTATACGTTTATAGTGACTGGCGTTGATTGGGGAGGATTGCTGTGACGCGTGACACGAGCGCGTTTTTTTTTCTTCTTTATTAGCGAGTGAGTGGATAGAGAGGAATGCTATATGTAAGGAAGTTAGTGCGAGCGCGCCTTGAGAGTGTGTGATGGTATGCGAAAATCATATCTTAGAGAGTTTATGAGGGAAGGGTATAATTTAAGTGGGGATGGCGGTTCGAGGACAATAAGTTTGCTACTTATTATATATAATTTAGCGATGTATTTTGTATGGATGACAATTGATATGTGGTTTAGAATTATTTTTGAATGTGTATATATATCGCGATATTAGCATTTTATGACGTCTAACGCGAGGAATAAGTGATAAGATATTTTGTACATATGTGTCAAGTGCTGTAATAATTCATTGTAAAGAAGTACTTAAAATAACGTTTTATATTATGATGGTATCACCTGATATTATCTTTAAGGACGTGTAATTCGGTATACATATTTTTATTTAAAAAAACGTCTCGAGCATAGGCCTTCCCTTGTATCTTAATTTTGATGGATTATAAACCAACAATTATTATGTAATACACGATAACTGGCTGTTTTCATATCACCAGAGGTAGCTTCATTATACTAGAATTTTGAAATTTCGCTGACCTCAACCTTTAAATTTCTCATGAATAAAAAGCGCGGCTATACGATTACCTTGTATACAACCGAATATTATTCAATTAAAACCGAATTATGAGTATATTAAACCTTCGAGGTTCATTATATACACTAAAGAGAAATCAACATACAAATAAATTGGAACAAGTGCCTTTAATCTAAGATTTTGCCGCGATAATAACGCAGTAATTGCAAGATATATTCATTTCATAGCATCTTTTTGTTTTCTTTATAAAATTTTCAATTTTTCCGATTAAAATAAATGAAACACACATTTCCGGACATTAAATATATATATGTATATCATGTTATAATAACGTTCTCCTATAAATAGCCACGTTATAAAATTAATTCTGACTGTATACGGTCGAGCTTCAGACATCTCACAGCATTGCGCATTAGAGCGAAAATTAATTAACCTGCTACGCGAATTTCGTCGGCGTGCACCAAACGCAATAGTGCTCGCACTCGTGCAAACAACCGAACCGCGTATATATGAGGAAATCTCAAAAAAAGTAGCGCTTATCGGGAGTTACAAATGTTAAAAATTTTTTTTGAAGGCACACCTT
>UXGD01004383.1:0-17325 GCA_900474315.1 Torymus auratus | reverse complement strand
ACTTAAAAGTTTCTTAAATTTAAGAATATTTTTAACAGTAAATCATTTAAAAAGGTCTGAAACCCAAATAGTCAACTCACTTATTGTTTCGCGTCCGCGTGCCTTCTCTCTCTTTTACATGGACCTCGCTCGCGTCCCCCGACTATTTAGATTTAAAACTTTTTTATATAATCGACTTGTTTTTGTGCCGCATATCTGCGTAACTCTATTTTTGCGTGGATCTCGTGTTTTCCGGGTATTTAGGTTTGATACCTTTTCTAATGATTCACTCGTTTACTGTCGCACGTCTGCGTTCACTTCAATATGGTCAAGAATTTCAAGACAAGACAACTATACTTTTCATATTGACTGACAAGACCAAGACAAGAGAGAAATTTTCAAGAATTTACAAGAGCGAGACAATATAAGTACGGAAATATTGTATTGTCTTGCTCTCGTCCACCCCTAACTGGGTTGAACTCATAAAAATTCATAAATGAGTATACGAAATTGAATACAATGTTTCTCTTAATCTCAACGTTTTTATATTAATTCCACTCTCTTGACTTTTTAAACCTCCTCACTTACTCCCCCCACGCACAAACATGAAAATTATTTCGGTCGAGAAAAGAAGAAGCGATCGACTGACTTCCATCTCTCTTTCCCTCCCTCTTCTCCAAAACTTCCCCGTCGAGACACAGTACATTCGGGATTTCGCGCACGTCACGTCGAGGAAAATCGACCATCCGACGTGGCACTAAAAGACGCAAAAAGCCTCTAAACAAGACCTGCCTGCCTCTCTCTCCCTCTCTCTTTCTCTCTCTCCCGTCCGAAGAGACGATGCGAAAAAAGCGTTGGGAGCTGGTGATGGATGTCAGGGGAGAAGAGAGACAGAGCACGAGTGAGTAAGTAGAGAGAGAGAGAGAGAGAGAATCGGAAAACACAGACGGCGATTGATGCCATTAAGGACGCGCAGGGAGAGTATTCGCGATTCCGCTGTTTGACTTTCGCGCAGAGGGAGAGGCTCTAAAGTCGGATTTAGACGCCCCGCATTATAATTTTAAGCAAACAAGGATGCCGTACACGCGAGCTCAGTTCTACACGCGGATATAACGCCGAGGAGATTTGCCGTAAAGAGGACAAATGGGATAAGAGTAAAAAAGTTTGTGGATTTTTTCTTGTGAATAGATTTCGGGGGAACTGGGGCGCGGGACATTTACATTTCGCATAACGCGATATACTGCAGTATACAGAACCTGCGAAGTGAAGAGAATCGATATGGTGGGTGTCTGCGTACGTGCCGGGAATAAACCGTGTGTGGCTTTATATATATTGTATACGATTTTATGGATAAAATTTACGACCACGGTGCAATAAAATCATATTTTTACCGAAATTATTTTTTTTTTTCAAGAAATGCACATAAGTCGCGGACTTTATTATAATGTAAACGGAAAACAATCCGATCGATATCCGAAAAAAGCGCCGCAGCGGTCGAGAATAAGAGAAACAAATGTTTTAATTGCTCGTAAAATGCAGGCGCAGGCCCGATGAAACGGATCGGCAGCAGTGACTTTCACGTCTCCTCGTGGCAGCGGCATTTTAATGTTTCATAAAAGACCTGAAATAGCGCACGGAAACTTGGGCAATTCGTAAACAAGGATGTCTGCGTAATATCCGATTTCTAATTTGAATGCGAGCGCGGCCCGAGACATTATTCATGCGCATAAAATGCGCTGGACACAAAGAGCGGCGAGCAATAACCACGATCGCATGTACATCCAGATTGTAATCGTCATCGTCTGCTTATAATATACATGCGCTCGGTTTATCGTCCACGTACGTATACGGATTTTAATAAACGCGGCGATTTGCACTGATACACCTGGCCATTAGCAGATAACACCCACCCACACCTCTGAGCTACCCCCCGTATCGTAAAAAAAAACTATACTCTGCACACACACACATACATAAGGTAAAGTAACGGCGCGCGAGCAATAAAATATAGAGGGGAAAGAGGGGAATTTATCGCGGCGCTCGAAGAGGCGATAAAACACGCAGAAACGCCGCCGCCGCGGTAGCGCAAGGAAGTGCCCGAGATAGTGCGCTCCGCTCGCGGAAGGAAAGAACGGCGTAAAACGCTGTAGGTAAGTGCGCACGCGATGAATTATATTTAGGAAAGGTCGCCCCGCTGTGGTGTAGTAGCTTTTCTCTTCTTCTTCTTCTTCCTCTTCTTCGGCTTCCTTGCCGCACGCGCGCGTCGGTAGATTTCGTGGCGCACGTTAATGACTTGTTTTGAAATTTTACGAGCCCTCTGTGTAGAGGGCTTTTTTCCTATGGGGAGTTGCCTTTTTTATGGAGGTTACGGGTGGAAAAAAGAGAGTGAGCGCCGTTTGAATGCTACCGGAAGGGGAGTTTTGCGATTTGGTGGGTGGACGGTAGCTGGGGGTGTTACGGTGTTTAAATTGATGGATCGGAACATTGGTGTTAAATGTAGTGGAGGTTTTTAGTGCTATCGATAAACCTTTCAATGTTTTACATTGTGCAAAAAAAATTTTAAATCGTTCACACTTGGAATATCCTTAAATAAAAAAAAACTTTATGTAATAGGGAAAATTCCTAGAAATGTATTAAAAGTCAACACACAACTATAAATTACGATATAACTTTTTCATCTCGGAATTAAGATGTTATAACTGTAAAATTTTCATTCGCCCACATTTATAAAATTATCTCAATAAATTATTATTAAATAAATACCAAAGCATCGAATACGCCCATATTTGCATATGCCCATACACACTCGTATAAATTTTCCCTCTCGCATTAAAACAGCTCTCCTCTCTCCTATAACATAGCCGCTCTGCTCTCCTATATATACTTATTCGATATTTGCCTTAATAGCGCTCGCGCCGCGCTAAAAGTATCCACGTCCGAGCCATTTAAGCGCGATTCCGCTCCATAACTCAGGCTCTCTGCCTCCCGATCGCGCGCAGAAAACGAAATTAGCCCGATAAGTGCAACTCGGAGAGCAACTCTCTCGGCCCGAGCTATTAAATTTCTAATGTAAATCCCCTCCTCGCATAATCCTTCCCCCATACATACATATATACCGTATCGGAAAACTCTCGCATTGCCACATACACGCGCTCATAATAATCAGTAGCAAAAATTATGTAATCCCCCCTGCAGCCTGGTACAGAACACAAAAGCGTACGCGAGCTAGCGAGGTGAGAAATCGACTCGATTTATCATAACCCTATACCCGCGATATCTGCTACATACATATACGTGTGTATGTATATAGCAAAAAGGAATCTCTGCGCACATAACGAGACCGCGGCTGGTTCTCGCTCGCTCTCTAATTCGTGGCAATTTGCGGTCGGAGGCTCGTCACGTGATATTGTACAAAGAGCGATATATGCTATGTGCAGCGCGAGAACGTCCGCTGCCGGCGCCAATCGGAATATCGATTGTGCGGTGATATAATGCGCTTTCACCGAGCGAGCAGCGCGATTAGAAAGGGGACTTTCACGTCGACGCCGCAGCCGCGAAAAACTACCCGTGTTTTATTGTCGCGTTATTATCATCGCGGATGGAGAAAATACGACGCCGCAGTGTGCCGGTTATTTATACGTCGCGCGCTTCCGCTATTTTTGCAAGACCGGGAAGTTGAATACGTAAAGCGCGAGATCATGACGAACTTTCGATTTACGCGCGCATAATGGCCTCATACGTAAAAGTTTGATTGAGGTGATGATGCGGGTTTTTGAGCGAGGTGAGGTGTAGCGCGGGTATATAAAAAAGTCGCGAGAGGGTGAGAGGATGATTAATCGTGGAAGTTGCATGGGATTAGGTCGCGTTAAGTGGATGTGGGTTTTAATTGATATTTTCTTTTAATTAATCATCGACTGCCGGAGAGTGAGAGCTCGTAAGCCGTGCGATGAGTTGCTAATTGAATGTGGGTTTTGATAATTGTGTAAATTAAAAGACCGATGTATTTTCTGATAATTAATTATTTTATACTAATATTCTCGTTTAGTTCAAATTAATAATAATAATACTACAATTCATAGGATATATAGCTTGTATTAAATATATGTTTATCCATTTGTCAGAGACCATTTCATTTAATCTCATAACATAATCATATTCTGACACAACTATTCAATTGTTTCAGACAGAAAAACATCCTATAATCACCCATTCAATCTCTCACACATACTCATCAATCATCCGAAAGCCTTTCACACGCGCTGTTGACACCAACGACATCATTTCGATAAAATATCTATACCCAACGCCTCACTGGCTATAACTAAAACAAAAAGCGGGGAAAACTGATTTCCGCTCCGCCTCGCGCAATTCATCTCTCTCCGCTGCGTATGGAATCCATCGTCTTTCTCAACTACACATATAATAATAATAATAAAAGACGAGATCGCGCGCGAGAGCGACTTGGCGCCGCGACGTCGCGACGCTCGCTCGATTTCGCACGCGCGCGCGTGTCGGTTTAGGACATATAGATATATATGCGAGCGCCCTTAAAAGTTCACGGGTGATTCAAGTTCGCTCTGGAACGAATTTAGTTGCCATACAAATAGCAGCATGTAATTTTAGAACAACTCCTATAGTCGTTGTTGACAAATCGAGTCTGTATATTATACGCGGGGATCGCACCGATTAAATCCAAAATCGTCAATATTCGTGAAACGTATATACGGATGTATGTATAACCTGATATAATCGATGCCTCTCGAAAACTGGACTAAAATAAAATGCTAATTTTTCCACGTCGAAAGAAGAAAAAAAAATAAAACAAGCCAATTTCGTATGTGCATATGGAATAATAATGTACATTCAAGGCTCTCTCTGTCCGCGATTACCATAGCATCCGCTCCAACAGAGCCTCGCGCGTATGTATCCCCCTCTCGTCGCGCTTATTCAAACAATCAAAATGTAAAAGAATCTGAAAACGATAGAGGTATATACACGTATACAAAAACACTTATAGCTAACGAAATCGTCGTTAAAATGCAATGTACGCCTCGAAAGTCGCATTGACATAATTTCATCGTGCGGAGAAGAAGACACATCACGGCGTGTCTATATTGCGAAATGACGGCTATACACGCTCGTTGCGTCAGACCTCATCGCTAGTACGATATACCACGTACTTCATAAATCCACCGTGTGCGAATTGCGTCAGTCTCGATGCGAAGGAATCAAGGGGAGAAAGAAGCCTTTTTGTATACAGTGATTATATATGCGCGCTCGACGCGGTTGACAATGTGACGATGAGGAGAAAGCTGCGATGCGCTACTCTCGTGTATGGCGTTTATCGAGGGTACTTTGTCGCAGTAGATGTAGGTATACCTGAGTTGAACGACACGCGAGAATGTATCGGGAGGTGTGTGCGATGATGACGAAACGATAATTGCGGGTGGGAATGTGAATTTTGCGCGTGTGGCACACGCACATAACTTGTACGTTTGAAAAGTGCGTGCGTAGTATTAGTATGAGAGATAAGGTGCGGGAGATAGGAGATAGCGGCTGGTGTAATTGAGTTGCCGACAAGTAAAACGAGCTTTTCCGCAGAGAACTGGTCTTCATGTATGTATGCGTGTACGTGTGCATGATGATTGCGACATGTAATTTGAATTGAATTTATATGGTTGCGCGCTTTTGAATAATCTTCTGGTATATCGGTGCAATCTGACAACTTAAACGGTATAAATAATCAAAGAGACTATAAGTATCGATTGAAAAGTATAAGTGCCGATTATAATTTTTTCACGAATTTGCATATCCACGTACATTTCACCCATTAAAATAATATTCCAATAACCTATAAACTCACTGAACATCCTATACATATCCTAGAAAATAATCTCCTCACCGAATGTATCTCGAAAACAACAAACCTCGTTATAAACACCTCTCGCATTACCCATCGATCAGAGCGCAGGAGGGCGGCAACCCCAGCGCAACCTCGCACAAACAGTTCAATTACACCCCTGCCATATAACAAAAACCCATTCACCGGCACGCCGTGCTATCCCAACTCCCAAACAGCTCTCGCGACAGCGCAGCAGCAGCATCCGATTCAATTACCCCTCACCACCAGCATCCTCTATATACCCTCCCTCACGCGGCAAAGTCAAAAAGTTGCTCACACCCACCCCTCGGCGCATACCTATATATACGAAACAATTCATCCTCTCCCTCGCTCTCGCACGTTTCCTCCTCGCGTCATACGAAAATGCGCGACAACAAGTGATTTCATTAATACCCACGGTAATTCTCTCTAGCTCTCGAGAAGAAACGAGCCGTAACGAGGATTGAAATCCCCCTACCCCCCTGGCGCGGGGGCCAATTCCCCGGGCTTATATTCGCGCGAGAGTTGCAAGGGGGTGAGGCGGCGGCGCGTAAGCGAGAGCGCGATAACAATTTACGAGGTCGATAAGTCAGGGTCGCGCGCTGCCGAGCAAGCAAGCGCCGCACGTGTGCGAGAGAGAGAGAGAAGTTGAAAAGTCGGCAGATGCGTTTGGCTGTTTGTAAGAGAGAGAGAGAGGGGGAATTTATGAGGGGGTATTAGGTTGCGAATGACACGTGGGCGCGCTTTTGAAAAATTCAGCGCAAGTGCGGTGCGGATATTAGATGTGGAGAAGTGCCGTAGTGTAGAGGAGAAAGGTCGAGGTCTTTCGGAAGTGGCGCTGGAATGTGGGGGTCGTTGACTTCAGGTGAGCTACACTGTCTTATGAATTTTGCATTCCCGTGTAAAAATAACTTTTTTCTTGGTCCAATGTGAATTTGTATTTCCTGATATTTTAAATGTACTCGTAAATATATCAAACAGAAATAGCACAACGAATTTAAAATTACAGCAACTCGCGCACTAATTCACTTTACCACCCGCAGGCCGCAAGCTCTCTCTCGAAAGCCCCTTTTTAACGTCCTCGTCCTTTTCCATATCAGCGCGCCATTTCGCGCGCAAACTGCCGTCGTCCACTCTGGCATGCGCGAACGAAAAAGGCCGGTTATCGCACTCTCTCTCGCTCGCGCGTTTATTTTAACGCTTTTAATTGCGAAACGCGTAAACGCGGAGAGTGGACAATGGTGGGAGGGGAGTGAAAAACGCATATATCTCGCGACCAAAGACAAGGGGGTGGCTGATGGGATCGCGCCGACCGACTGCGCGGATCGATAGGTGAATGGACTTTTTTTTTACCTTCCCCTCTCTGTATTTTTTGTCGTCTGCTCTTTGACGAATGCATTTTTTTTCTCGTTTATGGGTTATATTCGCGTTTAAATACACGTCGGGAATTGACTAGTTTATCTATATATACATTTGACATGGCTGTTTGGAACGGTGAAAAGGTACGATTACAACTAATAAAACTCCGGTGTATAAACGTGCGTCATCCGGTCAATTCGCAAACTTTTCAATCGTCCGTGCGCGCGAGTGTCATAATCCACACACGCCGAACTGCACTCCGGCTCGTAAATTCAAACGCGTTTTGTCGAGCGCGTCGTTGGTCCATTGTGCAGCGCGATGCACGTCGCGCTTATTACCACACGCGAGAATTCCGAAAATACCGAGGATTCGCGAGGGAATCGGCTTAACGACAATTGCACAATAGAGCGCGGCTGTGACGCAACGTAAAAGACGAGGGAAAAAGGTCGTTATATTGTCTTAATTCGAACCCGCTATTTATACGTAATGCGGGGCTATGTGAAAATAAGTACCTTCGTACACACGACACGTGTATTATACGCATCACGAAAAACCAAAGACCCTACTCGTGCTTTTTTCGACGATCAGCCTTGTTTTTCCCCCTATAGGTATAATAATCTTTGCTGCCGTACAGTATAATAATTGCCGTGGTGTGGTTAAGGAAAGAGGATTTTCTTGCGGATCGGGAAATGATACGTCTGAAAACAATCCTAGATTGACGTGATGATGATGATGATGGAGCGCTGGAAGTGGAACGAGCCGCGCGCGTATCATACGCGAAGCGTGATTTTGATCGGATTGTCTTTATACGTGGGATCGTAAAAACTACGCAGGCGCGTGTATAATGGTTATGGATGGGTTCTAGGAAGTCGTCGCGAAATGATATAGCCCGAAATGTGGAACATCGCTGATATTGTCGTGATGTATAAAAGCGGAACCTATTTACGCAGATATAGCGTACACCGTGATTATTCCTTTTATTCTCTCTCATCTGCTATTATTATTCGTGCAAATGTTATTAACAACACTAGTACATCGTCTGTACACTAAACTCCGGCGCTCACTTAACTCTCTGCGCGAGGCAATCTCTCTCTTGAGGAGTGAGCACGAGCGGCACGTAGTCGCGGCGTTATACTCGTTTCGCGAAGGAAGGGCACACACACAGACCGCTATTAAGGAGCAATTATCATCGGAGTCAGGTACTAGTGAGGCAGAAACAAGAGACGAGCGAGGCATATGGCAACCGCGCGCACTACTCGTCAGCAGTGAGATATACAACGGTGCGGAAGAGCAAAACGAGAAACGCGTCTCTCTCTCTGTCTGTACGAGAGTGAGAGAGAGGAAGAGAGCTTTAACAGCTTGCCAAGTGACGCGCGCACTCGACGTATAGTCGCGGGGAAATGTGTTTTAATGTATTGATTTTGCGAGTTTTAAGCTTATAATGCTCGCGCTTGATTTTGCCTGTTTTTAATTTTAAAAAGGTACATGCGAGTGATGAGCTTATGTATATATGGACGTGTACATCGATATCGCGCGATGAGTGTCTGTGCAGTAGGGATTTTTATATTGATTGGCAATATATACGTTGTAAATGTATTTATACCGTGATGCGCAGGCAGCGAAGTGGCGATAACGCGATATGATGGATTATAAGCTCGTCAAAATTGACTTTCGATATTTACATGCGCTCGCGACTCGTGTATATATACATATACGCAGCGCAGCAGCGGCAGGCGCTTATAATATAATATATATAAAATATTTAGGGATTAATTGTAATCGCCTCTCGACTTTATACACAGATCCGTTACATCGCGCAATAATATTCCACATTTTTAAAAGCTCCCACTCTGCACTCGAATAATAACAATCATTATACTTGGTGCGTCAAACCAACTATAATGCTCATCCTCCAAACTCATATAACACAGAGCGAGGAGACGAGTCGTCGCTGCGCGATATTAATCACAAAACTAGTTCATCTCGCTCGCAATCGCAATTACTCAAACTGTCTCAATTTACAAGTGAAATCGAGGTCCTCTCTCTCTCTCCACTCCGTGCCTCGCTCTCTTCCGTCCTTCTATGGAAAATTAGCAAATTACCCCTCTAGTCTGCGAGTGGCTGCATAGGTATATATAACGCATCACGCGCCTCACGGCGAAGACAAATTAGACGGAGAGTGTATAGGTATATAGACGCGGGAACGCGGAAAAGAAGAGCGCTCGAGAAAAACAGGCGAACGCGGGCCGTAAAAACGGTTAGCTCGTCCGTGCGCTCGTAAATTTCGAGCATTAGCCGTCTCTCTCTCAAGCAGCGTCAAATTAACGGCCCCGCGCGTAAAAATTAGGAATATCGCTGTGCAAACCAGGCGACTGTATTATTTCGCAAAATGCGTGTGTGTATACACCTATATATTCGTCTTTTTTGTTTCGTGTGCTTTCCGGAATATATATTTGGCCCCAAGCGCGATACGACGAGTGCCTCTGTCAACAGTATTAACAGCCGACGACAGCCGCAGTGACGTATTTTTCGGTGCAGTATATATATACAGTGAAACACACTTTGAGCGTCGATCTTCTGGAAGAAAGAAAGCGCGCGCGCGATGTTTGCCGAGGAGAATACATTTGCGTCGCGTAGTCGCGCTGCCGTTATTGATTTATTATTTAGCGCGCCGCGTTGTTTGTCGCCAACGTCGTCGTCGTCGCCAAGTATAAAAGCTCGCGCGAATGGGAACAAAAGCGAGCGAGCGAGAGAGATAGAGAGAGAGAAAAAGACACGACGACGGCGACGGCGGGTTAAGTGCCTTTACTTAATGTAATACATTTGCAAGTGGCGAGCGCGCGCTGAAATTTCCTCCCGTAGTATACTTCGCCTGTGCATGTGTCTACCTACATATATACATGCGTGTAGGTGTATATGAAAGTAGCATTAGGCAAATTACACGTCGTGCAGCAGCGCGTCGGTCGGACGGTTAATGAAATTACCGTAAATAATTTAATAGCCGTGTTTGTTTAATTTCGTTTCGCCTCGCGCGTATATATATGTTTAATGTATAGAGGAAGCTGCCTCGCGCGCGAGCATCGATTATTTAGAAATAGTGCTGTGTACTACATACAACTACACGTGTGCCCGAGCTGCACATGCGCCCACGGAGATAATTGCGACTAACCTCTTTTATTGGCATTATAAGCAATGCAGCCACTGATTAGCTGAAATATTCATTCGCGCTCACGTTCGACGTATGGTCGTGTGTGCCTGTCAATTCGCGAGCGCAACGGTGATTCCGCGGGAATATGCGACGATTTTAATTATTCATGTCAAAGGTAGCACCCGCACACGTACGGCAAGTTTTCCGAATAATTCATCGAAATTAATGTATACACCGCGAAATATGGTGTTTCAGTTGTACGAAAATTATAGATACATTTATGACGTGTATAATATTTATCGAGGTTGCGTCGAGTTTTGACGAAAAACAGGCGATCTCTTTTTCAATTGGTTATGATTGTTCTAAATATACAAAGAGCAAAATAAGAAGTTTAATGCGAATTCCAGGATACATTCCGCGCATTTATAACGGAATATAATTCGTTCAACGCGCTCGTTCTAAAAACTGCCAACGCGTATATCAATCCTTGCCTAAAGCTAGGCCAAGAGCACAACGCTCGCGCCAGATAAGACTATACACGAAAACCGCACGCCGGCTCGTCGTAAAAGCTCAGCTCTCTGCGCAGATCGACGCGTGTTTGCGCGCTGACGGCTAATTGAGGTTAACTGCTTATTTACCGCGGCGGCGCATTAGCGTCACCGTCGCCGCCGATCGCTCGATAAAAAGCCGAAGCTAGAAGAGAAGAAGCGAGACGGAAAAAGGGGCCGAGAGTTGGTCTCAACTACTACGACTACCCCTCCAGAGAGAGAGGAAGAAAACGTGGGCGGAAAGGTAAAAATAAACGGCTCGTCGAGGGAATTTTCCCCCTCGTATAGCCGCGTGTGTAGTATCGCCGAGTGTACGTGCTGTTTGGCCGATTCTTTTTTGATGGTACTTGGGGATTTGTAATTTCTTGTGGAGGTACACGTGTAGAAAAGAGAGAGGAAGCGACGGGGGTTAACTTGATTTTCGGAAAGGTTCGGCATTGACTTCTTTCTTTATTTTTTCTTTGTTGTGGGCAAGGAGTTTGCCGATCGATGGAGTTTCGCACGGCGAGAAGTTGTTTTGCGGGTGTAGTGAGATGATCGGTGATATACCCCAGTTGGGATAGGTTTGACACAAACAGTTATTTAATTAATTAAGACTATAGACTTTTTCGTCGTGGATGTTTGTAGAATCGCGGAATGTGTCGTGTAGCGTGATATAAGAGGTCTAATAGACGTAGAAACGTTTAAAAATCAAGCGTAATTCTTTAACGACTGCGTTTGATGTAATAAAGCGTGTTTTTAAAGGCAGCAAAAAAAAATATAGAGCGTTCAACTCATCGCTCCGCAAAAAGAGCGAGCAACACCTATTCATTTTAGCCATACAGCGTTCCAGTACATAAAGACATCATTTGCCATTACATAACCGCAATGTGCCGCCTTACATCACGGACCAATTAATCATACGGAAAATTTCGCAATCCCCTTTCTGTATATATAAATCAAAACCCGCCGCAACCCACAGCACAACAATTTCACGGAATTACTGCTCGACCATCCGAGCGCGCACACATGTACACACACATACATTGGCGGGACGAACCGCGGGAAAACTAGTCTCTCTCAACCCATTCCGCGCATTTTTTCCACTAATTGTTTACCCGGCAGAGGTCGTTGAATTCCAGAAACGATCTCTCTCGCGCGTTCGCGAACGAAATTGCGCAAAAAAGCGCGCGGGAAAAAAAGCATCATTACGACGGGAGGGGAACGAGCCAATTAATCAATCAGCCGATCGCGCGCGACACGCGAAAATGCCTTAAAAGGAAGGCAAAAAGTGTCTGTATGTGTGTGTGTATTGCACGCGTACGTTGCGCTTTCGTAAATGCAAATGACTTTCCTTACGGAGAAAAGTCTGCGTCGGAATGTTGTTACTGTATATACTGCGCGGGAAATCAAAGGGAATGAGGTGAGAGAGACAGAGATTGGTTGACACTTGCCGGCGTGGCAATTATATTTGCAGCGACTCTTTTATGGGGGGGACTTTTTGTCCGCGGTTCGGTTCTAGTGTTTAATATGGCGTTTGACGTTTTTTCTAATGGTCGATGTATGAGGTACTTCCTTGTACTAATTGCGTACTTTTGACGTCATGAGGTGAATTTAATGGGAATAAAAAATAAAACAGGGATTAGCGGTATATACATCACCGGTTCTGTGCTACTCGGTTGCGACAAACTCACCTGTAACAGACAAGAAAACGGCTTTATTAATTAAAATTGCATATTTTCAAATGAAAAGTGTTTATTTATGGGGGCAAATGGGACATGTGTCGTTGCTTCGTGATCAGCAAAATAATAAACACGTTGTTGGAGAGAATTATTTAGAAAGTTAAACTGCGACCGTTATATATTTCTTAACATAAATTATGTGCAATTAATAATAGGAAAGTATGTAACGGATAATAAAATCTGGAGTAGTTGACATTCCACGTGTACAACTCGACCATGCGGGCGAAATAAACATTTGATGTAACTGTTTCGAACAATTACATCAACTCCGCGTGATACCAGTGCTTATACATTCCTCTGGTGCAAATTTATACCTCCTACAGGATTGAAATTGTTTGTTACATAAACATGGCTACCAACAGAATGTATTATAACCATCATGCAAATGTCCCACTATTGGTTATTTAGAAAATTGTTTTTCAAGCGAATCAGCTAAATGATGTATGCGCATCAGCACCGTTGGAATAAAAAGCTTTCAATCTTCGCTGGCTTCAGGTGAGCACTTAGCGCGTCCAGCGCGCGCACCTGCAAAGAAAAAAATGCTCATCGCGCGCCTCCGAGAGAGAGCTCTTGGGAAACCACTCGTATTGATTCACTTGTCTTGTAAGCCATTAAACAAAACTCTTCGAGTATAATGCCATTTAGTCATTAACAAACAACTCTCCCAATTAAAAAAACACACACACCTTAGGTATACCTCCACTACAAAAATAAAAGTAAAAATCAGAAATTTCGCTATATTGACACATCGCGCGCAACCTTTTCAGCGCTTCCCATATATATATAATACGAGCGATAACCGCGACGCGCATCACGCGAGGAAAAACAGGTTTTGCTCGGCGGCGCGGTTCGTCGCACTCTCTCTCTCTCTCTCTCTGTGTCTGTGTCTGTGGCGACGCTACCGTTAATTTATATCGGGGCGTCGCGCGCGAGTAGCGCAAACGCGAACGATAATTCGCCGCGCTCATTGTGCAGCGATTTCTACGTGTGTATAGGTAGTTGCCGGCTGTCGATAAACACATTTATTTTAAATTTATTTTAAATTCGCGAGCCGCGATTTATACAGCGGTTTCCTTATGGCTCTCGCGTGCGCCGACTGTATGTGTGTGTATGGATGTGTGTGAGATAGAGAGAGAAGAGAGTTGGAAACGGTCTAATTATAGGCGACTGCGTGTGCGTGAATTCTTTCGCGAGAGCTCGTTGCGGTCGCGCGGTCTGTCTGCGGATGGTAGTGATTCTGGTCAATTGGTGTATTGTTACGTTTCTATTGTTGTATAGTTTTTTTGTATTTTTTTTCTTTTATATTTAAAAATCTTCAAGAGTTATAAATAGGTGGTTTATGATACTTAGAATCCACATTCGTATACAGATTTTAAATGCTTTACATAAACAGATAAACATATTTTGCAACATTTGTCTCAAAAGTTATTTTTGGTATAAAATGAATCACTTCAGATTAATAACACTAACCAACATTAATTTTATCACCGGATAAAAGTAAACAAAATATATCAGGTAATTAAATTCACGTACATTTCATTCATTAATCCCCAACGATCCGACATGGATATTCCAGTATACACTCGCGTCCACACTATAGTCGTCGGACCACTTTCGTTTATGGATACCCGCTCTTCGTTAAAGAGAACAAAAAGGACAAAATCGGCGCGAGCCAGCTTTATATTCAAAAATTCAGGTTTCGCCCGCAGACGCGGTTATACTTTCGATTCGGCGCGTACGCGTATAATACACACACACACACACGCTTTGATTCCGAACTCGTTCGACCGCTTTTGATTTTTCGAAAATTTCTAAAACAAGCACGTGCTACCTCCCGAGCACGGCAAGACGAAGAATGTGTATGTGTGTGCGTGTGTGTATATATATCACCGGCAACTGTCTTTTCGGTATTTTTCCCCAGTCGCACCGATATTTCTTTCAATCACGGCTGACGGTGCAAGTATCAGGCATATAATGGTCGGAACTTTTCGATGAATAATGTATCGTTTTTGAAATTTCACATTTTTCGAAAAATGTGGAACGAAAAATCGGCAACACTATGTTGAGTCTTTGTTGGTAGCATTTATTAAGAAAAAAAACTTATTATTAATAATATTTATCTGTAACATTCCTCGAGATAGCGTTTTTAACATAAGAGAACATCGTATGTATGCATTCGTAAAACAGTAGTACTAGAAGCGAAATTCCGTAACAACAAGCAGCAAAAAGATTAATTTCTGGCGGCCGAGAATATATACATACACGTCAATCTGCATAACCAGTCAATCACTCGAGCTCGACAATGAAAACGAGGAAAATCTCATTTGCTTATTTATGAACGTTTCCACTACGTCTCTCCTAACTCACCTCCAAGTTTCCTCTACTACCCCACACGTACATATGCGCGCACGCGAATAACCGCGCGCGAGGACCCAATTTCCCCACGCCTCGTCCCGAATTTTTTGCCTCGCCTCTTTTTGCGCCGCCGCCGACGCCGCGCGCCCAGGAATGTTTACGCGTGTTGCGGAAAATTTGATGAATTATTGATGAGACGGATTGAAAGTTGGGGAAAAAAAAGAGCGCGCGTATATATACGAGCGTTTGACCATTTTGTCTTTTAACTTGCAAAGTAGGCACGTGCGCGCGCTGCCGGCAGAGCCAATATATCACTTTTCAGTCGGTCTGTTTTTTTCCTCTCGTCACCGCGCGCGACGCGGTTCGACATTTTTTTTATTTCGAGAGAGAGTTTTTTAATCGCGCTAACGACGTTGGCGATAGCGCAGGGTTGCCGGTCCATGCTGGGGCTTTTGTTGATTGTGGTTTGATTTTGCGCAGTGTGTTTATGTATTTTAATGAGATCGTTTGGAAATCTAGCCGATGAAATACTTTGAGGTAGTGTAATGAGAAAGATATCGTGAAGAATTTATTTCTGCTCTTCGACGATAGAGTTTATGTAATAGGTATATCAAATTATAATTAACTCATAATTTATTAAATTTGTTCAATAATAATTTCATTCATCTGGATGATTCAGGAGGTTTAGCAGAGCGCTAGCGGGCCTTCTTGAGGGCGAAATGCATAACCCGCTGACGTGTCGACAGACGCATCTTTTTTTAAGTATATTCATGTGTCCACACGAGGTAAAAAAATCCACTTACTTAGCCCTTGATGCACACCATTTTTTTTCAATTTACGACAGTGGGCGCTTTTCAGTTTTTACCGCCCGCTGGTCGACATGCGATCGCTTTCGACTGCAAAAATCGTGCTTGCCGTACAAAAAATATTTTTTTAAACCAATAATGTGTTTGTTTTTGAAAATTTTTTATTTATAATTTCATTTATACAAACGTGTGATGGTTTATTAAAATGTACTCAGTTCCTGATGACGACTTCAAATAAAAGTTCGGGTAAAATTAAAAATAAAATTTCCAACGAATCTGTTGACATTTATCTACGATAAATATTGTAACGCTTCCATTTATTGATAAAAAATAAATGACTTTTATTTCGCGAACCTAGCAAGTTTTACCATAGTCTTTTTTGTCATTTTACGTTGCAAAATTAATAGTACGAAATTTTTATTAATAACCTTTGTATTAGTCAAATTGGTAGTAGCAGATTTCAAGTTTTAAACCGTTTTCAGAAATTATTTCCTATTATCGTCACGAACTTCTAGATTTTCAAAATTTCTTAAACTTTTCAAAATTAGAGCTGCACGATATAGCAAGATTAATCTTGATATTGTATTGTATTATCGCAATATTTAAGACAATAATCGATACAATATTTATATATAGTTTTCAATACAATTTCAAGACTGTGGTTTCAAGAATGTTTCTTGTTTTGTCTTGAAAATAACTTAACATTTTCTAACTCAATAATCTGCGGAAATTAGTGACGACTATCTAATAACGAGATGTTCGAGTGATAAAGGTTGGCAAGGTAGTCGTCGATACGCCGCTATATCCCGTCGGGCAGGCTTACGTAGGTACGTGAGGCTACGGGGAAGGGGTGCGCCGCCTAGCGGCAGCGTGCGAACTAGACTCTTATCAAATAATCAAATTAAAATTTGACATTTATTTATACTTGTGCCGAAATTTTAATGTTTTTGTATTTGTATATTAAATTACTTTCAGTTACATTATTCTTAAAATTCAGTAAATTTTTTATCTTAAAAGTTTCTTACATTTAAGAATATTTTTGTGAATGAAACTTAATGTGCTTTTACATCATTCTAGTTACATTGTGATAAAATTTCAGTTACATACCTAACTTTCATTTAGATATGTAAATTTCAATTGCATATTATATTAAAATTAATATATTTCTGTATGAAATACTTTTCATATTGACTAAAAAGACCAAGACAAGAGAGAAATTTTCAAGAATTCCCAAAAGCGAGACAATAATTATAGAAATATTGTATTGTCTCGCTCTCGTGCAGCCCTACTTTACTAAATTTGAACATGAATGTTCTAATTTGCGTAATATTATGAATTAATTTCCTCTTCACTAAAAATACACCAATATCTCTTATCTTATTACACTCAAAAGCATCGTTTTTACACCCAACAATCCAATATATCATAGAAAAACCGTTAAAAAGTTAAAAACCGTCAATTGAATAATCAAATATAAACAACCGGCAAACAACTATTACCCTTCCTCCTCTATAAATCACACGAATCC
>UXGD01004382.1:0-17329 GCA_900474315.1 Torymus auratus | reverse complement strand
GGGGGGGGGGCGTATGTATGCGACTGGATCTCGGCTTCTACTCGGTCGTTTTTAGCCGGACAGGTCTCATTTTCTTTGTTGTTTTTTTGTGTGATGGCGGGGTTTGATCGCGAAAGAGCATTTTATAATAAAAAAAAATTAACTGCACCATAAGAAAGTACAGGAAAAGTCGATCGATATTTGTGGTTTGTTTTCTTCTTGAAGACTCTGCATGTTATTACGAGTAAGTAAAACAGAGTACATTTTGTACACAAAATGTGGAGTTTCTAATAGACGTTCTCGCATATAATTTGAGAGTAAGTGCTGAAGTGTAATGGAAAAGGTATTTCCTCGTACGCATTCAAAGCTTCATAGAGCAAGCAAAAATATCAAATACTATAGGCATCTTTCTTTTAAAAATGTAAAAGTTGGCCTTTGAAGGGGTTTTAAAAATAAGTTGATAGTAAAATTGGTTTTTATTTATAATTTAAACTACATTTCAAGTTTTTGAAAAAATTATTCAAAATTCCTAAAGATTTTATTTGATCGCCTTTCCATGCAACCAAACGCTAACAATTTTATAGACGAAATTCATCGTAGTTACATGCGACGCATATGCATCCGCGTCCAAACAGTGCCCCGCTATTCGTAAGCGGGTCTATGTGCTATGTGCTAGTCGAAAAGTCTCAGAACTTGCTCTACATTCCCCCTTCTCTCATCTTCTATCTCTACCTCTGTCCCCTTCGCTTCGCTTGTTCGGGCTCAAGCTCGCGAAGTTTTCGTCGTCGCCGTTCCTCTGCTAGACACATACATATAGCCACACATGAGAAGGGCACCAAACTAAGGAAATTTGTTGATGCCGCTGTCGTGATGTAGCCCTGGCGAGAAATCTATGGAGAAGTTTCGTTGAGAGAGAGAGAGAGAGAGAGAGAGAGAGATGTGGGCTTGGCGACTCTATGACGCAAGCTCGCACGCGTGTACACTCTTGCACCCTGAGGGGGTGCGCCGTAGATTGTTAGTGAAAAATCCCTGTCACGTCCTATATATGAAGTAATTACAGACCTGTACATACGTTATGCGTGTGTGTGTGTGTGCGTGTGTATGTGTGTGTGCGAGTTTGTGTGTGTGATAAAAATGAAAGAGAAATCAAAGTCGAGTAAATGAGCGTATCAAATTTTATATCTAATCTACAATGATTCGGTTGGAAGTTCAGTTATTTCTTTGTTGCATCCATAAATATTATTATTTCTTTACAGGTTGTTCCATAATTGTTTCAAGCTGTGAAACATTTTTCAATTAACGCAAATAGACATTTTTCATGAAAATTTTATTGTATTTCTTGCATTTAAAAAACGAAAAGTAGGGTTCTATGATCATTAAGAATGTTATATGACTATAACGCTCCAGTCGAAAGTGATCCGTCTATTATCTCAATCTTGAGGAAACTTTGTGATAGTGGAAAAGACAACTTTTTTTTGGGAACATGTCAGAAATGTTTATTTTTCAATTCATGTATTCATGCTCTTTTCCTGATGCCTAAATTGTGATCCAAACCTCTAAAAAAAATAGTTCACGTTTATTATACATTTAGAAACTATTTACGATTGTGACGAATAATGCTTCAGTAATGCTTCATTCATTAATTTCATTTTAAAAATTTATGAACTCTAACCTTTTTGTTAGCAGGTTTGGAAGAAAACGAAGAAGAAATTTCGAAGAAATACAATTAATATAGAAATTCAATAAATAGCATGTGATAACACCTTAAACTTTTTATTTTTCAATTTAATAATTACTACATAACTATTTTAAATATAATTTTCTTGATCATTTTGAATAATGTCTCTATGAAAAATCTGTAGATATGCAAAAAGAATAAAATTTTATATTATAATATATATTAAAAAAAATTATTTGATGTAATTAATCAATTCTCCAAAAGTGTTTTTAAATTAAAATTATAAAAATAAATATGGACCTTCTAATATAAAAACACCTTTAATGAAATCCGAATCTCTGATAGTTTAATATGTTTTATAGTCTCTCTATAACTCGCTGCATAAGATATATATAAATCAGCTTGTCAGCGAGTCTTTTAAAATACAAATTTTTTGACACACACGGAGCTCTTTCTCTTTAAAAACAGTGGAAAATCTGAAATAAAAAAAGCAGACAACGATACTGACCTCAGCAAAAATAAAGAGAAAAGTAGAGTTAGTCAACCAACAGGAAAGAAGAGGATGTGTCTGTCCACGTAGACCAGTGACCGACCACGCATGCACATATACATACTTCAGTTGACCTGCGGTGGGGACGTACACAGACAATGCCGTCGTCATCCCCGAGTCATTGGTATGCCCAGCACGACCAGCTGAAATAAATCAAGTCTCTCGCCTCTCGTAGTCTCTGCAGAGCAGTACTTTCGCAAGCGCGCGCACAACCGCACCGAAAGTGGATTTGTTCTCTTTTTCCCTCTCTTGTTCCTCCTTTTCTCCTTCTCCGTTATTTTTCTCTATTTTATTCCGAGATTTAAATCTAAAAAAAGATTTGAAGATAAAGATAGAAAGACGAAGATGGAAATGCCGAAGACTAGAAAAGCATTGAAACAACTAGGTAAAAGAAAAAAGTGTACGAAACAAACAACGGCACAGCGAAAGATATACGAGTGAACGCTGACGAACTATCGAAAAGGCACGAAAATACGACCGCGACTTTTTTCTTTGAAATACGGAAAAAGGAAGAGAGAGAGAGATTAATTTTTTATAATTATATACAAAAGCATATGTACAATAAATAATATAAATAATACAGTAAATGTGAAAATAGTTATTTTCGATACAAGTGCGAAAAAAAGATTTTATCCTCGTGTGGACGTTTGCAAGGCCACACTAGAATAATAGTACATTGTGCAACAAGCGAGGAAAATTGTCTTTTTCTAGCGAGGATGATGATTGAGCATGAGTGGTTCACGAGGCGCCCTAGTTATACACGAGTGTTGAAAATCATCATCCGAGTCTGAAAAAGTCAATTGCTCCCTTGTTACACATAGTAATTTTTTTAATAAGTGTAGAAATAGGATCTTTTTTGCATGAACAGTGAATGGGAGATCGGGCATATCGAGTCGTCATATAGCGAGAGGCTAAGAAATATTCCTTCCACTGCAGCGGGAGGAAAAGTAGCAGCGGGAGGCCTCGACAAACGCTAGAAATGTTCGATATTCAATTCACTTGTCTACGCAGAAAAAGGGCCTTTTTCATGCATGTATTAAAAAAATCACTTTCTCACTCGTGTATCGAACACTATTTTTTCATACAACGTGTGGAAAGTTCAATTTAGGGCATGCTTTATTATTCGAGCGGACCCAAAATCGAACTATGCGCATGGAGTGTTGAAAAATAAATTATGAAATAGCATGACAAAGATAAATTGTAAAGTTTAAAAAACTTACAATATAAGAAAGTAATTTGAGGTAAAACTGAAAATTTTTTTAACATCTTTTAATAAGAATAAACTAAACTTTTTAATATAAAAATAGATTTAACAAACATAGAATCCATTTTCAAATTAATCGCTTCACACTTCTTTTAGAAAACTGAAAATTATTGTATGTGCAAAATTGCAAATCGATAATACAAAAACTTTTGTGCAAATCATGTCTTGTGTAAAATCCTGTCTTAAAAAAGTGATGGATGAAATCGGTCGTCACAACTTTGTTCAGAGCTGGACAAAATATTAAATTTAATAAAAAATTAATTTCGGGAAATAAAGGGAAAGTTGTAAAAAATAAAGGTGAAATTTGCTAAAATAAGTAGAAAAATCAATATTTCATGCCACATTGAGTAGTAAAAATTAAAAAAAAGCTTTTTAATTATTTCTTCTTTCGTGCACAGGTTAATTCGTGTGTAAATATTCAAATTTGAATGGATTCTTTATGTTCGTTATGTTTTTAACAGTTTTATACGTTTCCTATTCATATTTATCGAGGCCGCTCATTGAGATCCTCCTTTGTTGTTATCTTTTGAAAAAAATATTTCTGAGTAATAAGTACATACCTATTTTAAAAGAACCCTTTACAATAGGAATTAAAAAATTACTTTGTTCAACTTACTTCAGTGCCCTCTTCCCTTAAGTTTCAATTATATTTACTTGCTACACAGTTCAAAGAATTTCAAATATGAACTACACATTGTTTTTAAATGTATGATCCTTATATGAAAATAAGAGCTATTTGTCCCTTGCATATCATTTGAACTGATTTTAGCCTCTTAAATATACTGTTTAGAGGGTAAGGTTCGCTTTGCAAGTATTGCACATACATCGACACTATTATACTGATATTTACCTGCAATGATTGCAAGGCTATTGACGCTAATTACCTCGGTGGCTATAAGCAATATTAGCCAATATTTTTCTCGAGTCTCCATAAAAAAAATTTAGAGCGGACGTTGAAACTTTGGGTTACTAGCCTCGCTATCCACTAAACCACGAAACAAATAATTCCCTTAACTTTTAATTTCCTTTTGATTTATTAACAAAGAACTTATATAAGAGGCAGGAACCAATATGCGAAAAGTGCCATGAATTAATTCATGAAAAGGTGACAAATTAAAAGTACGGTAAATTATTTATATATCAAGAAAAAGGGCACAATTGATGGAATGGTGAGTACTGCGCTTCATTTTTAGATAACAGTAATCGACTTTTATAGCCAGGTTGGGGTGTGTACTCCCCTTGTGAGTAGCTAGTTAATAATTAAAATTAGTAATACCATAGATAAAGCAGACATTTAATAAATAAATATGACTAGAAATTTGATGTAACTGTGTCATTAGCATATGGTAATATTGTATCCGTAGACCCGTAGACGTGATCATTAGTAGATACTTATGTAAATTATAAAAAACAAAGGGCCCAGGATAGTTTCTTAGGGACTCCCATTTCGATATCGTTGTTATCGCTCTGTTTTTATTTTTACATTTTGCTGCTTGTTAGGTAAACCTAACAGGGAGCAAAATAGATACCCTTGCAGTAAGTTCAGAGCCTTGCTCCGAATTCCAGAGCTTTCCAATTTTAGCAGGAATATT
The DNA here is from genome assembly GCA_900474315.1 of Torymus auratus. NCBI lineage: Eukaryota > Metazoa > Arthropoda > Insecta > Hymenoptera > Torymidae > Torymus > Torymus auratus. The sequence goes on along the minus strand of UXGD01004382.1, from coordinate 12,266 downwards.
TGATGGTTGACTGTATCAAAAGCCTTTTATCAGGACTAAGAAAGAAGTTGGTATCGAAAAGGCGAATATTTCGTAAAACTATTCCTCAAAAATTACTTATTTAGTACTTGTTATACGTTTTGGATTAAAAGTCTAATAATGAAACTCCGTACTTTGAACAGTCGCTGATATGTTATATTCGAAAATATAATATTTCTAATTTGAAATTTTGTACAATGGCTTGAAAGTAGAATACTTGAAATAAAAATATTCGAATTTTCGACTGGTCATAAAGAATATATGATCGATTCTAGTTTTTTTCGAATCGTTATTCTCCAAAATATGAAAATTTTTTCGAACCATGAATTAGAAAGGTGCGAGAAATACTTAGTAAGTATTTAGAATAATAACTACTGTTTTTCACCCTTAAGAACCATCTACTTTAGAGTCTGAAAAAATATTTCTATACTTGAGAAAATAGCGATTCGAATATAGCTACTTCGATCACATTTGATTTATTGTTTATTAGTATTTGACGATTCGGTCATTCAAATTAAATGAGTTCGATAAAAAATTCATTAGTAAATTACGTAATGCGGGGTAACAAAATTCAATATTTTGCTACAAATACCAAGTAGTCCGATTGCTGAGAGGGGTCTGAATGTGCCAAATTGTCCATTTTTATTGTAGGAGGTCGCCACGGCAACCAAACTTTTTTTTATGTATTTTGATGCATAGAATCCAAATTTCATGGTTTCGAAGCACAAAAGTCGTCAGTTTTTTTATTTAACAATTTAGTGCAAAACTGAAGATTTTCCATGTTTTTGCGTGTTTTCATGAAATATAACAATTTTCATACCTTGAAACCATCAAATTCGGATTCTACGACTCAAAATACATAAGAAAAAGTCTGGTTACCGTGGCGACCTCCTAAAATAATTTGGCACACTCAGACCCCTCTCAGCGCCCGGACTAAAGTGAACATTCGCCTTTTCGATACCCACCCATTTTCGTAAATAAGAATTACTTCCGCAATTTGCACTACTGGCGATGGGCTGTTGTGTGAAATTCATTTTAAAGTTTTAACATTATACAAATATTTTCCTTGATATGAAATATACATGAAATATTAAAATGATCATATTATAAAATCTATACATATTAATAAGTAAAGATATGATAAAGGTCTATTTATGTATACACATCGAACAACTTTACAAAAAGACACGAAAAATTTCGTGAAACGTTAAGAAATAAAGTGTTCTTGAGAAGTATAAACCATTTTTCAATTATTATTAGGAATTCACATTTAACAACTAAAACAACAAGATTTGTAATGACTAACTAATAAGATACTAAATATCTTTTATTTTGAATTTAAAATTAAATTTAAATTACACTGCAATAGCGGAAAATATATTATTCATATTAAGATATTCACAATGAGATAACTTCCCACCTTATACTTCTTCGACAAACCGTAAGAAAAATAATGCCATCGATGTGCACAAAAGGCGAAAAAAGGTCGATTCAGTATAATAATCACGCGCCGCTATAAAAATAAAAATCTAGTGCTAAAAGTATTAAGCGGTCGATAAATCAGCGCAAAACAATAAATCACAGATTTCTTCCATTCTCTTTCAGGAGAGAGACGCTGCCACGAGGAGCGCATATAAAAAAGTCCACGAGTTAGTCTCTCGGTACTTTGATTCATGGACTCATGCGCGCGGTTTTCCGTTCATCTTGTTCTGCAAGTTCTCGTTGTTAACGGGAAAACCAGCTAGCGCACCTAACGGATCGAGGCTCTTTTGCTGAGAATATCAGATCGCGTGCAACTTTTTCGACTCCGCGAGTTTGTTTTGTATTATTGATAGTGGAAACCATAATGTTGCAGGAAGCATCATTTATCATCCCGTCCCAGTGAGAGAATAGAGAAATCTTCTAATTTATTATTGAATGTAAAGTTTTTCTTGAAATAATTTTATTCTTATTGTATGATATATTAAATTCGGACAATATTATATTCATAATTCTGACTTCCTGTTTTACTTAGTAAGTTCAACGCTTAGATCAAATTTCTGAAAGTTCTATATTTTTATTTGGTTTTCACTCTAATGATATTATGATAATTCTACTATTTATATAAAGTTTCTTGAATATCTTTTCGAAATGACGCACAGCTCCTCTTTCAAAGAATATTTTGGTCAACAATCTTTTCACAACTCAAGTTTCCATAAATTCTCATAAACCTTTAAACCCAAAGCCCTAACTCCTAGAACTCTAAAGCCAAAGCTTTAATCCTTTATGAATCCACAATCTATAACTGTAAAGCTACTAAATCCATAAATCATGAATCATGCCTATAACTTATCAAGTTTGAATTTGAAAACTCTAACATAAACGCGGGTACCAGAAACTTGAGACCTTCCAGCCCAGTCTTAAGAACCATATGAGGGGGAAACTGTATTCATGAGCTGATATATATATATGGCCGGTTATCGGAGAGATCGTGCGCAAAAAAATAAAATTTTTTTTAACCGTCTAAATGTTTTCCTGGGCATCCCACAATTTTTTTGTGCCCCTGAATTTTTTCAGATTTTTTGGAACTCCACAAAAAAAGATGTGACGTCATACATATGGCCAGATCAAGCATTTTTCGATTATTTGCCTATTTTCAAATCTAAATCGATGCAATTTTTAGAAAAAGTGATGCAACATTTTTTCTTGAAAATATTCTCAATTTTCAAAAAAACATCATTCCAAAACCATTGGAAAAAGTTTGAAGGTCATTTTGGCCATTTTAAAACTTAAAATGAGCTTTTCTAAGGTTGCAATCAGAGCTAATGTCAAGCGGATAGTCCTTAAAGTAGTGTAAAATATGTCATAATGAAGCCATACTTGGGTCAGAATGTTGCAAGAAGTGATTTTCATGTAAAAATCCATTTTTTCCACCAAAAACACTCCAAAATCAGCTACTATTGGACTGTTCCGAATCAATAAATTAATTTAATTAACATATAATTAGACCAATATTAGTTCTTATGTATACGCATGAAAAATAACTTTCTCTTATAAAAGAACACTCAAAAACCAATAATTTGACCATTTTGATTTTCCTATTCTTATAAACAAGTGCCTACCCACTGTTTTCTTGCATTTATGATTTCTGAGCTTATGATTTTTATGTGTTCTGGGGTGGACTACTGATATTTGTAAATAAGAGATAAACCTTATGCCAAAAATGAATTTTCAAAATCTTAATTCGGTTATAAAATTGTAATAACAATCATATTGTGACGGTAGCTCCGCCCCCTGCCAGGAGTTTACCAGGTTTTGGGTGTGGAAGAAAAGGAGTGTCAGTTAGCTGAGAATGTAATTATTAGGCACTATTTGCAAGAGTAGAAAAATAGAAAGTTTCGTTGATTGTGAAAGAAGATAACTATTTATATGAAATGTATAATGCTAGGCCACAAAAGAATTTAACAGAATAATTGTCTGCGGGACCTCTACCACGTCGTTGGTTAAGCCACCTGAATCATAAATCCAGAAAATGCACTTACTATGAATCGCTATTTGAATCGCACGCTAACGCCCTCTCACGGTGGGCGGTTTGGCCTACAGTATCAAGCGCGGGAATACGCAAAGAGGTACAACCAGGTAATAGTCGGAAGGATCGGTTTATGTATCGTAGTTTGGTCGGGAAACCCGTCATGTCCTATTCCGCGGTCCAGGAACGTGATAGCTACTCGCCTAAATACAAGTGTGCACGAGACCAGGGCAAGTGTTGACCCAGGAGTTAGTTCGTCTCTACCCCGTGTGTGCATGACGGTAGAAACGGTACTGATTCTGGTGTTCCAGTGTCTAAGGGTTGTGTCGAGTGCTCACCTAGACACGTGTGCGAACGAGGCCTGGGTGAGTTTTGACCCGCGGAGTTCCATCTGTCACTTCCTCGTGTGTATTCGATGGCAAGAACACCGCGTCTTCCGATGTTCCTCCTACGGTGCATCCCGGTATGTTCGCGTTCCCCTAGTGACGTGTGTGCACCTACACTAGCGGAGCGGCAAAGTACCAGGTCTTTCTTGGCTTGTATCGTATGTGTGCACGATGGAGTCGCTCTGCCCCTGACGATGTGTGTACGTCAACTGTATAGATCGTGGCTATCGGAATTCAAGGTGCAGGTACATCTTCTAGGATGTTACCTACATCTAGGAACGAGGCGCGGTAGCCTCGTTGCAATATTATTATGATCTTAAAATGATCACTATGCCACTATTTTTAAATATCAAATTTCATATTAAAACATCTCAAAACATGATATTTTTGAGGTATATCTTCTTTTTTTTTGTTTTCTCAAAGAGAAAACTTTGAAACGTTGAAAACTTTTGAATCAAGGATTTTGATAAATTTCGATATTTTTGAGGTACTATAAATAACTTTTTCGGCATTACATTTCGCAGATGAATATAATGTAAACACTGATTCTTAAAATAAGCTCAATTTCCTCTCTATTCACGTCTTTTGAGACTATTTTAAAGTTATTTTTAAGTTGAGAATTACTGAAGATTATATCAACTTAGAACAATATTATGTTTTATTAGTTAATTGAAACTTTTTCGGCATTACATCTCGATGATGAATATAGAAATGTAAACAGATTCTTAACTGATTCTTAACATAAGCTTAATTTCCTCTCTATTCACGTCATTTGAGACTATTTTAAAGTTATTTTTGAGTTGAGAATACTAAAGATTATATCAAATAAGAACAATATATAAATTTATTTAAGATCACAAACACAATTAGAAACCTTATCGATGACGAATTCACGAATCAATTTACAAAACTGAAACTAAATCGAGTCAAGAACTTATCGCTTAGCAGCGCTTTCGTTCTTATGTTCGATCATGCTATAGAGAAATACATAACAATATATAAAATGCCAGCAAATATAAATAAAATAAGTTTGATAATATTTCAATACTTTTTTAAAACAATTATATAATTTTTTCATTGAACCACGAATTATAATACTGTTTCAAATTTAAACTGATTTTTAAATGTTAATTAAGTAATTTTTTTACCTTTTTGCAGGTATACCGTATTTGGACTCTGCCAGGATTTGTATGTGACTTTTACATAGCGATGGACGTAATGTGTAGCACCAGTTCGATCTTTAATTTAGTGGCAATATCAGTAGATAGGTAAGTTTATTCTTTCACTTAAAAAATAATAACGTAATAGTAAATTGCAATTCCTTGTGACTGAAGTACATATTAATGTGTCTCATATACCGTAACACATGCTCGTTAGAAGTCAATGCTCTGAAAATACCCAATCCAAATAGAATACTCGTGAGTACAGTGAACTTGAAATAAAATTACAACCGTACGGTTCAAAAAGTAAAAAAAAAGTTCTTCAATTTATTGAGACTAATTGGTAAACAAGTTTTCACATTGAAGTTTTCTTACACAAAGAGTCTTGTTATGCAATAATGCCCATTTTCTATAGTATCCCTTATATAAATTGAGCATTCGAGATAATCTATTTTTCCCTCTAATGATCTCGAAATCTCGAATAATCGAATCCGTCTCGAATCTCGAAAGGAGAGAAACAAACGACGAAACGGTGGCGCGCGTGGCGCGCTGATTCAATTTCACGAAAAACGGAAAACTATAAGTAGTGACAGGAAAAAGTTACAGAAAGATTTTAACTACGCACTGTGTTATTTAGTACTTGTGCTGTGCTATCAGTTTTTATATAAAAAGCGCAAAACTCGTGTACACACAGAAAAGTAGACACGCCTGAGAGTGCAAATGAACGGGTCGGGACAGGCATTGCTAAACATAGAGTATGACTCTGGACACATCTTCGAAAAATAGACACCCACGTAGATTTATGGTGCATGTAGCACAAACCAGCGATATCACTTACAAAACCGTTTGATTTCAAAGAACTAATCTCTGACTTTACAGAAGACAATGATGAATATCAGAAATAAATAATAACAAAGTTCTTGTATTTGATTTCTAGTCTAAAAATAGTAAAGGTTCCAAAATCCAATTTTTAGCAATCATATAAATGCTGCACCGTCTCGAAATATTTCAAAGGGGTACATTTGAAGCTAATATAGATAGTTCTTCACAACTGGGCACTAAAAATAAATGCAATTTTTTTGAGTGTCACACCCATACCAGTCCAATTTTTTATTTCTCTAGGTCATCCTGAATTTAAAAAACTCTTCAATACGATCGATCGAATAGCAAGTGCTTTTGTCGTCAACTACTTAATTTTTTTCCACGTACCCTGGCCTAAAGTTCCGCTTTCGCTCCCTAGTAAAAAATGCGAACGTGGTATTTTCGGTCCGAGCATGGTGAAAAATAGTATACGCAACACGGGAATAAAGAGGGACATCCCAGACCACACGTTTACCAATTTACACCTGCTCTGGACTGACTAGACTTTTTACCTTGCTAGTTGCGTAGTATATTACTTTTCCCTGGCGAGATCAAAAATACAACCTCCACGATCGGGCGCCCGGTGCAAAAGTCGTACTTGTGGACCCCTAGGCACAAAAATAGTATACGCACCACGGGAGGTGTTTGAGCATGTTTGTCACCCAACCGAAGGCGATTTTACATGCGCTCTGGGACATTCTTTACTTTTACTCCCTAGGTGCCTAATGTACTATTAAATGCTAAAAAAACTCGTAAAATACTGTGTAAATAGAAAGGAAAATGGACTCGTCAACAAAGTTTTTGTCCATTTATAGTATCCATTTATTTAAGATGTCCCGTAGAATTCTTTATACAACATAATAAAAAAAAATTCTTTATACAATAAAGTCGACGACCATATATTTCGGTTGAAAATCGTAAAGCAGATCCAAAAAACATAAAAAAGTTTGAAAGGTTGTTCAAAATCGATGTTTTGATACCTGTATAAAAATTGTTATTTTGGTGAATAGTATAAAATCTGAAATAGTGGTACACAAACTCTCCCGCTCTCTCTCCCCCTATCTCTCTCTCCCGCTCTCTCTCCCTCTCTCTCTCCCTCTCTCATACACACACACGGGCGTACGCACACACACACATTTTTCAGAAACTATTTTTATTTCAAACCACGAAAAATATTTTTAACATGTATATAACAAAAGTTAATTTTTTACTATTTCAATGCTTGCTTTGATAAGAAACCATTAATTATCCAAAATAGATTTTTTTAAACACAGCATCAGACTACTTTCATCATTAACGGAATTAATAATAACTTAATATTTAAGCCATAGATTTTACCTGAAATGAATTAAGTTATTAAGTTTGATTTATCGAACGGAAATCCTTTAAAAAAATACCCCGCTTACGATCTCTTTTTTATATCAAAAGAATATAAGTATTTTTTTCTAAAAATTTGCATTATATTTAAAAAAAATGGAAGCTCCATAGTATATATATATAAAAATTAAATATTATCTGACAAAGTTTATAATTTATAAATATAATATTGTTAATATTTCTGGAATCATAAAGAATTAATGATATAATTAATAATATTTTTAATAATGGTAAATGCGTGTTTTCATAAAAAAATAAAAGCAATTTAAAAAGTTAGCTTTAATAAAAAAAAAAAATTTCCAACACAGATTGAATATTATTTCAAGCAGTTCCCACGACAGTTCATGAATAATTTATCAAGTATCCGGTGAAAGCAAAGCGACGATGAACAACGACAATATTGGATCAATAATTCACGCGCGCAACAATCATAATAAGATATTTAAAATTTACATTTTTTTATCCAGCCATCTTTGCGTGACCCACGGTATTCTGAATTTTTGCGACACCCTGCACGTGTACATTGCCACAATGAAAACTTATTTTTTCTGTTTAACATCGAAATGATACGGCAGCCCAGACAAAAAGGCGCTCAATGTTCACGCCGCAGGCCACCTGCCTTTCCATAAAAAGGGAACAGAGCCAGCACGCGATAAATAGGGAAGTGAGACACAGGCGAAGCTAAAGTTTTTGCAGAGAATAGCAGAGGTACAAAGCGAATTCTGAGAATATTCCATTTTGCGAGAGAAAAGCGATATCTTTATTGTTTTATAATTTGTTTTAACAGTAAGATAAAGAAGTAAGTAATCAGAAGCCATGCATCAACTATATTTACCACTGTTTTAATTTTTGGAAGCCATTATTAAAATAAATTTACAAGAATATTATTTTCACCATACCCTGGCCGAAAGTACCACTTTCACTCTCGGCTCCGAAACGCGAATGCGGTATTTTCGGAGCGGGTATGATGAAAAATCATTACGCAACATGTAATGGGGATAAAGAGGGCCACCCCAGAGCAGATGTTTGCCACCCTCACCTTCGACTCGGGTGGCAATTTACACGTGCTCTGGACTGGCCAATTCTTTACCTCCCTTGTTGTGTAATATACTATTCTGTCGGAGTCTTCGCTCACGACGTAGGACTTTGACTGTCTTGAGAATGTAGCCAACGAGTAAGCCTTTTTATTAAACGTTTCATAAATCTAATTTTGTATACAGTCATTATGTATTTATGCATTTTGGCGTAAATATAATCTTGAATCAAAAAATTAATTTTTTGTCTCAAGAGCAACATACTTATTTGATTCCAAACAATAATCGTTTTGCGTCAAGAGGATTTTCAGAAAAGGGTTACTTGCCGCTAATGGACCATTCCTCTGTGTGTAGTTATTAATTGTTACCGAAAACTATCGTATTGCCCAATAAGATCATTTTTCATCTATAATTAAATAATTAGCATTATCATTTTTTATTGCGTCCTCATAGAGGAAGATTTGTGACGCTGAAAAAAAAGTTTTCAAGGTAACATGTTAGAAAGATGTTTTGAGTCATTTGGAATCAAAATATGCTATTTTATCAAATTTCCGTATGTATTTATGTCATATGTGTGTGTGTGTGTGTGTGTGTGTGTGTGTGTGTGTAACGCTGTAACTTTTTCAATTTTTATCCAATCGTTCCAGATAGCGCGTAAAATTTTTCTTTTTCTTCAAGATTCTTGTAAAATAATAATATTATGAAAGTTTTTTGGATAATTTTTTTTATATCGATTTTTCACTTATCGAAAAAATTATTTTTGAATTTTTTTAAAGATTGGATTTACATTTTTTAATCGGATGGGTAGCATTCGAAAGAGCATGCAAAAACCTATATTTAAAAAACAAAAACATTTTCTGTAGCTATGACGGTTCCTTTGTTATTAACAAAAACGTGCTTTTTTAAAACTTATAACTCCCAAACTAAACGGTCAATTTTTTTTTTGAGTAAAAATTTGAATATATCGACAGCTGAGAGGAAGAAAGCGCTATCTCGGCGCGAGCAGCGAAGAAGGGGCTATCTCGGCGCGAGCAGCAAGAAGCCGCTATCTCGGCGCAAGCAGCCAAGAAGGCGCTATCTCGGTGCGAGCTGCGAAAAAATTGCTATCTCGGCAGCTGAGGTAGTGCCTTTTTCGGAACTCGCGCCGAGATAGCGCCTTCTTCGCTGTTCGTGCCGAGATAACGCTTTCTTCCTCTCAGTCGCCGATATTCAGTTGGTTAGTTTTTGAGAAAAAAAATGAAAAAATGAAAAAAATGAGTTTTGTATGTCCAACGATTATGGGAGACCAATTGACTTAATCGTTTTGGAATTCCTTGTAGAGGTAGATTTCGGATAGCTCTCGGTCGAGTTCTTTGGGCAAAATGATTGGTCCATAAATTTCAGAGATATTTGAGGTTACAATTTTTTTAAATCTTTTTTTCAAATCGTTATTTCTAGAGAACGGCTCTATGAATCAGCTCCAGAGTTACAGACAATTTTGAGTTTTAAATTTGGTGGAAATGTAAAGTTTGCATATTATTGCGACGGCTGAGCGAAAGAAGGTGCTATCTCAGCCGGGCTTACAGAACGTGCTATCGTGTGTAGACGCTGTGAACAATGCTTAAGCCAGATAAAAATATATTCCACAAAAAAGCGATTAAAGTTAAAGAAAAGAGCTTTAATTTTATATGAAAATTGTTAAAATTGGTCGATTATGTGCAAAGCTAACGTGAATTTGAAAATGGAAAAAATGACCAAAATCCTCGGCCGAGATAGCACGTTCTATGAGCCCGGCCGAGATAGGACTTTCTGTGAGCCTCGGCCGAGATAGCACCTTCAGTGAGCCTCTTATATACGTGTATTATATATATGATTTATTATATGTGTTCTTAGAATGAAAGAATTCGTTTATGAATTTCAAAGATATTTGGGGTTAAAACTGATGTAGTCCTCTTTTCAAACCGTAATTTTTCGGAAACGACTTTATGTATTACTAGAGAATGCAAACAAGGCGTCCTATGCGTGCGTGTTGTTTACTTTTTTTTGTTTTTTATTGAGGTTAATTTACAGCGTACTTCACCGATACATAAAATTAGCTAGATATGCTGGCCAATTAGAGCCCGAGAATTACGTTTAAGGAAGGTCTTTCGCATAATCAAAACCAATATTTTTAAGTAAAATTAAAATACGTAATAAATAACGATTATCCCAAAATCTGTGCGAAATTTGAATATAAGGTTAGATGCTACATAATATTATAGATAGCGCGATTTTATTTTGTATGTTTGCATAATTTTTATACTTCTAAGCTATTTTAGCCAGTAAGACAGTGTATATGTATTCTAGAAACCACCAGGAATAAGAATCAATGAAAAAATATATGGGTCAACGAAGGTTTCGCCAAGTAATTCAATATTGATCACGAAAATTTATACAAAATGCGTGACAAACAGCTTTTTAAATTTCATAAAATTTCTGAAATTGTTGTGTAAGCAAATTTTATATATTTTTTACTTATAAAATCTATTAGTTCATCTTTAATTTAGACTTCAGACTACTTTGTAAGCAATAATATTAATATTGTGGGCTAAAAATATTGGGGACCCAAGGAAGCACCCGTTAAATACGGTGCTTAGCGAAAAACCCTCATTAACAATACTTTTGGCTGCATTTTGATATTAATCGCGTTCTCTCTTTTATAAATAAAAATTAAATTTATAGACAATTTTGTGTGTGGCAATATATTTGTGAAATTTCATCAAGAAGAGTTTTTAAGGAGAGTTTTTCGCTAAGGAGCATATTTAATTGGTACATCCTTGGACCCCAATTTTTAGCCCACAATATTAATATTATCGCTTACAAAATAATCTAAAGTCTAAATTAAAGATAAACTAATCAATTTTATAGGTAAAATAAAAATATAAAATTTTCTTACACAATGAATTCATTAGTTTTGTTTAAATTCTCGTGATACAAAATAAAATTGCGATGTCTTATAAGGCTATGTAGTAATGTAATCTCAAAACTCGATTTTTATTAATGTCGTACTCATTGCATTCTTCGTCAAGCTGTATTGAAATATTGGTTCTAATTTTGCTAAAGACTCTCCATAACCAAATAACAAGAGCCGAAAAGTTTATTTAAGTTTTCTCAATTTGCCTATCAAAATTGTTGAACCATTAATTTTCAAAATTTTTATAATTTTACAAGTTATTTGTTGATAACAAATTACTAATGTCATGAGGGTTTTCTGTTCATAACAACATGAAACATCGATCCCAATTTGTTTCATCCTGCCGTCTGTCCGTAGTCGATCAACTCATTCCAGTCAAGTCCAATCGCATGTTACTATTATATTTAAAAAACCGCTGTCAATTCATTGGCACGTAGCTTCCTCAAAATAAGTTATCAATTCCTTTTGTTAAATTTTAATGCCAAAAATTAATTTTTCATAACAAATCTTTTTTTGCAACGTTTCATTCTGGAGCATGCGGCCCAAGCGTACATAGAGCCATTCTCGAGAAATAACAATTTAAATCCTATTAAGATATTAATAATACAAAATAACGTACCTACCTGGAGCGCAACTAATAAACATGCAATGCACCATCTATAAGAACCCCTTTCCTACATTACTATTACTTCCAAATCATTGTACTTCAATATTCTGTATAATAGATAATGTTTCTTGATGAAATTTCACAAATATATTACCTATTCCACTCACAATTTTTTTTATAAATTTCATTTTTCGATTTATAAAAGAGATAACTCCTTTAATATCGAAGTGCAGTTAAAATTATTGTTAATAGTAGATTATGCACCTAGGTAGTAAAAGTAAAGAAAGGCTCAGATTGCATATATGCGACAAATATGCGATCTGAGGGATTCTTTACTTACTCCCGTGATGCATATACTAATTTTCTCCACGAGGAGCGTAAAA
>UXGD01004381.1:0-17332 GCA_900474315.1 Torymus auratus | reverse complement strand
AGCAAAAAATCAAATGTTTTTATTCTATTTTAATTATTTAGAAGTTCTATAAATACTTGAGTTTCAAAATTCAAATCCAGCACATTTTTAATCTTTAAAAAAAATTCAAATATTCGCGCTTTTTCAAATAACCGCGAGTCTTTAAATGAGCCATTACTTCCGGCTATAATTTTTTTAAGAGTGGAAAAATCGCATCGTTAGTGTCTTGTGTTTTTACTAAGGTTATGGTTTTACTTCCATAAGAACTCGTGTTATATGAGTTGAATTATTCGATAACCGAGTTGACAAACGATCTGAAATTTCGCACACTTATAGGAAATTAATCGAAGAACAACAATATTAAGTTTTTGGAAGTATATAAAGTAACGAGGGTATTATTCGTACTTCTAGTTTCGATTTTTCTCTTTCTTCTTACTTATCGGCTTCGCTAATTCGCCGGATCCGTCTTAACCTGACCTACATCAAACATTTTTTTCTCAATTTTTCAATTTCAATATTTCAATGCCCGACTTTACACTCTAAACTTTTATTGTTTGACTCCCATTCGACTAAAACCACAAAATGTTCTTATTAAAATTATCTAAACATCTCAATCAACACCACTCGGTTAAAACTCAGCCACTCGCAGCGCGCAAAAACTCCGCGCAAACAAAAAAGCGCGTAACCACACGGACGAAACTATAGGTTTAACACCCGCCAGAGGTGGCCCCGTCGGCCTTTGTCGAGGAAAATCGAATCTCAAAGTTGACCGCTGCAATCCCATTGCTGCTCTTCGTGCACTGCACGCACTTTTGTTCAGCGCGGAATCAGAGTTCCATATGTACTTTGCCGGTTTTCAGTGAGCCGTTCGCTCCGAAAAGGTTTTTTTTTTACCGTTACGCTTTTGTGGGCTGTGTGTGTTGTTTGAATTAAAGGTGATTTTACAATAAGTGTGCAGCACGTGTAAATCGATGGGATGACTTCGGATTTTGAAATGATGATACAATATTGTTACTATACGGATTACAGAGTTTTTAAACGATCGACGCGATTACTTTCGAAACTCTTTAAATTTTAAATAGAGAACGAGATCGGGTGATATAACTTGGAGAATAATTCACGTTAAAGTATTCCTTGAAACATTTAGATTTATTTAAAGGTCTCGGGATCGTTAAAACTTATCTAAGAAATTTCAGACAGTCTGAAAGTTATCTTTGAGAACACGATTTAATAATTAAACGGACGCTATTTTAACAAGGCGGACGTATACGATTCTTCCTGCGACTACATTTGCAAGCTATAATACACCCTACCTACACCTATACTCCCACAGAAAAATCGATGTCCCGAAAAGCGCCCACCGCTGCGCGAAATAAACTTCTTCCCCCGCCCTCGCTGGAAAAAGTCGCTTCCGACTTCTATAAACAGTCTTCTTTCTCGCATTATTATGCGGTCGGGCGTAGCGTCGGCGATTTTTCGCCGCCTGCGCGCTCTTTGTCTCTTTATATCTTATCTGCGCTCTTTATCAAAGCCGAGAGGTGGCATGGCCCGTATTTTCGGCCGGACGTGACTATTAAAGTGAGCCGAGAGAAAGAAAAAGACAAGGAGAGTCATTTATATATAGATTAGGCCTCGAGTGCGAGGGATTCAACGGGGGTTACGCGAGGTGGAGAGAAATATTGATATATAAAAGATTGCGAATGCAGTAGTTTGTACATATATGGTGTGTGCATATGCCGCTGACGTATTTTTCACTTTGGTTTTATTAATTTGGTAAACGGGTTTGCCGTTTTTTCGGTTCTTTTGTGAAAGGTTTTTTTAGGGTTGACGAGTGATCATTGTTGTTTATTCGTTTAATCAAAGTGTAGGCGTTGGTTCGTGTATGTATTATGTATAATATGAGTATATTGCGTATATATCGTGTACTTTGAGAAATTCAAGAAGGTCAGATGACGAAAAATACTAAGCAAAAAATTTCATATTTTTGTGTTTAGGAATTTCAGCTGGAAATAAAGTTTTAGCGATAGATAAAAATCTGAAAAAATGTATCTCACAAAATTGCGCAATTTTTATCTGACAACAATATTAGCTATCGCTCCTTTGCACATTATTTGATAATCATATTTTTCATCAATAAAATTTCACAAATAAAGAAGAGGAAAAAGAAACGCCAAGCTCAAGGAAATCATTTAAATTCTTTGACTTTGATCAAGACTAACGGACCAGAGTGCACCATAATTTTTCACTAAACGAAGACTCTCCAATCACCGGAACGAAACCTCTCCCCCGGAGTTTATTCAAATCAGGAGTAAGTAGAAACTGCTTCGCTCCGCGCGAGATTACCCAAGGTCCCTATATTAACGGAAAAACTAGCGGCGTTAAGACGACGTGGATTTATTGATTTACACGTTGAATACGAGGATTGGTAAGGCAAAAAAGGGAAAACTAGAGAGAACGGGGAGATTATCGGCTGTCGGAATTCATAATTTCTCGTACACGTGTACTATTTGCACTTTTATTGAGAACATGATCTCTCGATCCTGTTTTTCACGTTCGCGCGTCGCATTGTTCCGCGTCGCACGAGCGGAAAAAGGGAGCCGCGTTTTGTATAGGCGGGCATGAGGCGTTTGTTCGAATTTTCGAATGAGCGGGTTTTATTTTTGCATATACGTTGGTAGTTGGAAATCGAGGAGAAATATTTCTATGGCCGATAATTGATTGGGCGGCATCCTTTGTACGTCGAGAGTCTTATATTATGGCGTAGAATTCGACCAATTCGAGAAATTTCTACGAGTTTTCGCTGGTATAATTTATTGAAGAAAAATTCGAACTGAGCCTGTATAGAAATATCGCAATTTGTTATCTTTTATTAGGACCGATATATATAGTTTCTGAATGCGGTTTCAGTTGTAATTCAAACGCAATGGTTCTAGACTTGAAAACTGCGTATAGCGAGAAGTAGATATGAGCGTAATTCTTGAACTACAAAATATACATTTCTCATATTAAATCCATAATTTCATTAGTTTAACCGTCGGCTGCTGTAACTCGTTACGCCCGGATTTTGCATTATCATTAAAGTATTTCTTTAATAACTAAAAACCAGTAATAGCTATAGAAATGTGGTTTATTTGGGAACAAGGTGCGCTATAGCATTCTCTGCAAGAATCCATTCTCAAAATTCGGATTTGTATTGGAAAATATAGCCCGATGGATAATACTTATATATGTGGCAAAATTCGGGCGTAGCGCATATAGTTGCAGCGCCCGACGGTTCAGTTCGTACGCAGTTTTTACGGAGCGGCTTTAAAAAATAACAAATCCACTTAAAAGTAGAAAAAATTGTCAGCTGGGGTAAAGATTTCCGATATACTTTACTCACCTCATTGTATGTAATGTTCGCTCTATATATCAACTTTAAGTCCCTTATCTATAGCACGATAAAAACTCACACCCAACATCTCATCTAGTTAAAAAATTGAAAACCCCGGGCGGATTGAAAATTCTAGCTCCCCAGTCCGCGTATACTACATCCGCAAAAATAACCTCTAAAACCTGCTTCCCCCTCTCCTGAAAAAACGAACATATTTCACAGCGCCTTTATCTCCTTATAACCCCCACCGTCCAAACTCTCCCATCCCTCGTAAATAAGAATTATCGGATAATTGAATTTTCACCTCTCTCTCTCTCGCTCTTGCTTCCGCCGAAATAAATCTGACCATCGAGCGCGAGATAAAATCCCTATGGCCCCCACGGCAACAACCCATTTATGGAGACACATGGAGATCCCTTGTAGGCACCTTTCGTCAGGGCCACGATGACGAATCGATTGTGAGGATGATTGGGGTTAGAGGTCATGGAAGGAGGGTGAAGGCGATGAGGGCATTGCACCAATATGGTGACGGGGCAAGATTTGGCATTGATTTTCATTAGCGGTTATTAATCGTGGGTCGAGGGTTTTTTTTGAGGTTTTTATTAACGTTAAGTTATGAAGAGAAGGTTTTGTTTTGGAATAAGCGAAATCACGATATTGTCTTTTGAAAATTTTAAATAGTTACTCAGTAATATTTGATATTCCAGTGGATACAAAATTACGATTTCCTGATTAAAATAATAAATTCTTGTAGTGGTTACACACTATAAAATATATTTTCATATATTTGCGTATTATTTATAGCCAAAAATTCAACTATTGTTAGAATATGTGTATGCATACAATTTCTCAGATCTTTCTCTTTTTACGAATAAAAAAAAGTGACTCGAAAATTTTCTTTCACTCATTGCAATTCACTCTAACATATCTGGCATCAAAAATCGTTAATTACTTTTTATAAAATTATAATCCGTTTTCATAATACCAGTAACGCCAATATCTCCTGACCACCGAAGAACCGTCATCCGCTTCGAAAGCTATAATACCGCGAAACACTTCCGCAAACCTATATACCGCCCGACTTTCATCGCCCTTAAACGGATAAACTTTTCTCCCGTAAGAAAGAAACATAGGTATATACTTAGCTCTCATTCTCGAAATGATTGACTGCTGCTCGTTCGCTCGCCTCGACGAGAGCGAGAGATGAAATCGAAGATAAGGTCAAGTCCGAGAGAAAGAAATATATATATATGAAGATGTCTAAGCGAGATAGACTGCCGCGCGGCCTGCGGGAGAAATCTCCCCCTCGTTACGGGGTAATAACGATCTGTCAAAAAGTAAGAGTGTAGTATATATAAGGTATACGCGCGCGGACCGCCGTGTAATAAATCCAATTAAGCGTGAAAAAGGTGTAGCAGTGGTGCCGTATAATAGTGAGGTATATACGGATGTGTGACCGAAAAGATGGGCTAGCGGGAAATGAGATGATTTTGGTAAGATAACGGTTATGCTTATTTTTTCTTTTTTTTGAAACGTGGATACTTGAAATTTTGGGTTTTTGATTGTTTGATATTTGCGTGATTGGGGTAATAAAATAAAAGAATTATAATTGTAAAAGAATTCAAAGATCAAAAGTTGATAATTTAAGAATTTTAACTTCAATTTTATAAATATGTCGGGCAAATTCATCGAGTAATTTGATTTTCGTGCTTTAATTTAACGGGACAGAAATTCTGGAATATTTTTCCTAATTATTATGTACGTTACTTTAATTTATAATCAATCAAAATCCAAGCAGCATATATTAAAAATATTTAAATATTTCACCACCTGTCAGCATATAATTAAAATATTTAAAATATATCGACGGTCGATTTCATAAGTCATAATATTAAAAAGCAGCTTAATTTTTTTTAATGAAAAAGCGAAGTGTAATATTAAAGTCGATGAAAATTTCCGATTAAAATCGTATAATACTAGTCTCTGGAATTGCGACTCGCTGCAATTATTACAGCGCTACAATTACTGCACTTCGCGATTGAAGCGCTTCTTTGCAAAGAGCGCTCGAGATCTTTGTGTAATTACGGGAAAGTGGCGCCGGGATATCTACTCGTGCTAGAGCCTTTTGATGGCGTGACACCTGCGGAAAATTTGCATTTTCCGATTGAGCCTTTGAGTGTAGAGACAAAAGGTGGAAAAGCGGACGGCTGGAATGTGACTGACTGTCGGCGCTTTGATTTTTGCGAGGATTCGATGTTCGGCTTCGTGGAAAATCCTACAGCGTTTCTTTGCGAAAAGGTATTGCAGAGTTATATAAAGTCGATGCGGAATTTTTAAATAAAAAATGTAAAAAATTAGTTTTTTATAATTTTTTATTTTTTTATACTTTGATAAAATCCAATGGGAGGTATCCTTTCGCATACGAATTGTTTAGAAAAATACAAACACTAGATCAGTACAAAAAGTTTATGCTGATAATTGATAAAATTTCAATAAAGACGTCTTCTTGTTGCTTTTAAACGTAAATAAATTGTTAAAATTTGATAAGTAAGTATATATCTAATGTATTTCATGATCAAGACAGCCTATATGTATGTACACATCTATATACACATCTTAAATTTCTTTTCTTTCAACTGTCGTGCATTTCTAAATGTGTATGCATTTTATGATTGGATAAGTCTGTGTTTATAGTTTAATTTTTTTTAATTTCCATTTTTATTAAACCAACATCTCAGATTGATAATTCATGCACATTTCGATTGCAGAAACCTCACGCGCGAGCCTCTAAACTTGACACGTACCGGCGCGATTTATCAATACCTCACCCACGGTCTAAGTATCCACCTATCAACGCGAAACGGAGCGCAAAACACGCACGTTCGCGTGCGGTAAAAGGATTTTAAAGACTCCGACAGATGTTGAAAAGGAGCAACTGAAGGAAAAGCCGAGGAAGATTGAGAGTATAGTATGAGTACATGATGGATCGGACGGCCACGAGCGTGGGTTAAAGCTCGTACGAGCATTTCATTACGCGGGATTGCCGATTTACGGGGAGAGGAGGGAAAAGAGAGGTAAAGGAAAAGTAGTGACGTGGACGTGAGGTATAAGCTCTTGGTGAATGAGGAGGGCCGTTGTTTATAGTTGATTGCGATTTAGGAGTATCTCTGGCGTGTCTCTTAATGGGGGTCAGAGTTCGCGTTAAGAGGGGCGAGAAGTGAAATTTAAATTTAAAAACGTGCGAAGATGTGGATTGCCGTTGAATTAGGAGTAATTTATAGTACGATGTGGTATTGAGCGCGAGGGTAGAAATCTGAAAAGTGTAGCACTTATTACTTATTTTGTATCAATATTTAAGAGTGTATCCTTTGGAAATGTATCTTCTTTTAGTAGGTTCTTACTGTACTTTATATATAGGCTGAATATTTATAGGTGGTTATGTAGTTTCAAATGAGATTTATTATTTGCTTAAAGGCTATGATATATATGTTATATAGTTACTCGTGTGAACCGCAAACTATCCTAATTTTAACTCGACCCCCCCCCCCATGTCTACCAATATATTACCTACACTACAACAGCTTATACGAATTTTTATGCTAATCAGAGCCGTACAGCTCCGACATATCAGTGCCAACCAACTCCGCACCTACTACTCATCTCAATCCAACTTGCACGTAAAAAAGCCGCATAGCCAACTATACGAAACTCCAAGAACGGATGATGCGCGGGAGTTGGCTAGCTCTTCGCGCATGTACATGTACTATACGGGTCTACTTGACATGCAGCGAAAATGAACGTCGCGCAGGAACAAATTTCCCGCGAAATTACTTATACATGCACGCACGCGCGGGTTGCTGTGAATACAATAGGGTAGTGTGTGTGTGTGTGTAGGTGTAGGAGGAACTGGCAAGAATAAACGTCGGAGTCTGTTTGCGATGGCTGCGAAAGGTTTGTCGTGAGTGTTTCAGTGTCTTCTGGGTTGTTGATTTTTTGAATAGTTAAATTATCAAGAATATTTCGTTAGTTATGAACGGGTACGGGATAGTGTTTTGAAGAAGTGTGGAAAAGTGTGCATTTGTACCATATTTGGAACATTATTTACGAAAATTCATATTTATGCACATTTTTACACAGTACCCTATTCATTTTCTCATATTTCTCCCCATTGTTATTAAATTATAACCGCTAGATGGCGAGGGCTATTATGCGGAGAAAATGAAACCTATAGAGTACATAGGAAGCTCTGAGTATCTTTACAAATGAAATTATACGTTTTGGAAAAATATTTCAAGTAAGTATAGTTGTTGTAAAAATGTATCGAATTTTGAAAGAGTTTACTATACTTTTCCACATTTTATCACATTTTTTTCAATGATAAAATAAATTCATAATACTTATTTCAATTTTTCATTCCATAAAAATTTTTCGCAATATATGTGTATGAGTATGTATATCGTATTATGCTTGTCTACGTTTACTTATTTATAACTTATTAAATTACATATAAACTGATAATGCCATTTTGAAACGTTCAATTCAAATAAATTAATCGATCGATCAGGCGAAATTTGAAAAAACTCAATCATATGATGGTATTTTAATTCAACTTCGTGGATTACTCGTAATAATAGATGTGTTAATCTTGCTTTGCATATGTTTTCACCTACAGATAGAAGCTTATGTTAGAAAACTGATGTTTTGCCAAATTACAGTTTAATGTACATTTGAAAATGAACTTCGCGATAAGTTATTTTATTAGTGCGCGTTAAGTAGAAATCGATTCCACCGTACAGGCCGCAATGAATATGTAATGGCCGAACTTCATATATAGTGCACGTGATATTGAAAATTGTGTTACTCCTACTGAAAATATATTTTAATTTGTAATGAATTAACGTTCTTACACGGGAGCGTAATAAGCTTAAAGTTTTCACACGTAATTACAATTACTTGACTTCATCACTATTTAAATTACCAAGTTCCTGAGCACATAAGGAGGTGGGAAGTAGCGCGTATGTTAAAGATTAAACACTGGTTAAGGTTGTTCTTTTATTAACTAAAAAACTAATAGATTTGGGTGATTTCATAATAAAATAAGTGCAGGCTATCACACTAATGATCAATAAGTTTTTAAAAATGATAACTTGTTAGTAATTAATCAATCACATTACGTTAATTTTTAAATATATTTATGTATAGAATGTTAGGGGTCCAGAATGATAAAAGCATCACTGACAGAATGATAAAAAATGAAAAAGAATAACAGTATCACTATTTCTCATCGTGATATTTTAAAACCGGCAAAAACCAGCCGTGAAAAAGCCTCAACTCTCCTCTAACTCGATGACTTCCCGAAACAATGACTCTAAATTACACTTCTGTCACCGACATTCTCTCACCACCTGCAGTAAGTACACTCGTCTCATTTATAAAAGCTTATAGAGAAAACCAACGCGTCGCTGAAAATCTCTCGTGCACACGTGCACGTGCGGAAAATCAGTTAACCCATGGCCAATTGTATAAAGCGAATGTCTTTGTTGGGAAAATTTTGCTGCCCTTTTTTTAATACTTTTGCGAGCATATCCAGGTGAGAAAGATTATATAATAGGATTGTGTGCGCAACGCACGTGCGACAGAGGTTTTCTTTTTTACCCTAGGTGTTGGACAATCAAGTTCCCGCGTTATGTTATTAATTACTTTTCATATATCCTGGAAATTTAATTATACATGTGTGAAAGCGAGGAAAAGCTATTTATCGCTTTGAAATTTCTTTTGCTTTGCCGTAGAAATGTCTTTTCTTTTCGTTATTCGAATTTGAAAGGAATAAAGGTAATGTTCGCAATTTGGAAAATGTTTTACTTATTATTTTACTATTATGAAAGGAGTGGGATGAAAACTGCAGCTTTAGTATAGAAAAAATATTTTCCTACATTAATTTTTAGGTTAATTTTAAGGTTTCCCGGTTCTAGAACTGAAATAACTACAGTTAGTACATATAAGTACATAAAATACTAGGTAAATAAAATTTAAAATGTTTACGAAAGATATAGGTACACCCAATAATTTCCAGTACGACCGCAAACTTCTCCACCTCTCGCCAAATAAAAATCACAATCCCTCCAGCAGTCTTTTATTCAATCGCGTTGCGCGTCGCGCTTCAAGATTGTATACACTGCTCTCAGGTGATGTTCCTTTCTCGCTCCGCCTTCACGAAGGGAGAGAAAACTTCCTTGCCCCCGCGTATAAGTCGCAATGTTTTCCAATCAAGCTGGAGCGCGTGCACGCGCGGCGACGGCATGCAAATAGCGCCTCGCGCTCTATATAACTTTCCTTCTCCTTCTTTTCGACGAGAGAGCGCGTGTAAATTTTTTAGCGTCGAAGCGAGGATTTCTGCCGTGTAGAATTTTTCAGGCGGAGAGGAGAAAGAGGAAGAGAGAGAATGAAATTACATCTCGAGGAATGGCTGTATAGGACGGTGCTTGTAATTATAGTGATTTGGTTTGCTTTATTTGGGTTTAGGGATGGTTTCATTTTTTTTCCTTTGCGAGTGAGTGGTTGGGTTTTGAAGTGGTTGAGCAGCTGTTGAGAAAATGGAAGGGAAATTAAGAAAATGAATATAATTATGCGTTTAATGTTAATTGATATCAATTAGCTATAATTAGTTGACTGAATTCATAAATTAATTAAGTGGCTGACAATTGGATAAATTTCTTTCAGAGTAAATGTTCTGTACGATGATTTAATTAAATTTTAATATGCAAAAATGTTCTTTTGTGTATTATTAATCGTGCGTGTTAATTAGTGATAAAATTGGTATAATTTAAATTTAATTTATTCTGTCTTTCAAATGTCGATTGCGATATTTCTGTGACACAGTTATCCTAACCATTGATTGACGTATGAGGAATAAATTATGATCTTAGGAGTGACATACAGTTCTCCTCCTACTTGTAAGCTGCTAACATGTTATAAATCGCATCTCTCATCATCATGACGATTCAATTAGTTACCTGTACACTTTTAAAAATCAATCATGATAAAAAAGGCCTAAAACTTATTATTATAAGTATACCTAAATAAATTATTATTGATAACTACCTATTAAAATTCTCTAAAATTCAAATAGTATGAAAATTAAAGCCATACTTCTCAAGTAGAACGCGCCTCTGATTTACCACCCCAATACCAAAAACTAAAGACGACAATAATGCATTCTTACTCGCCGCTAAATTTACGATATACCCCTCATACCAGCGCGCGTATTTACCATTCTAAAAATAGCTCCATTTATTATCAACTCCCGGCCATTTATGAAAATTTCCCTCTCCCCCATCGCGAATTCCCACCCGTGCGCCGCCCGCTGCGAAATAATGAGAGTAAACTGCAGATTTATGATGCTTTATTGAAATACCTCGGATCCCGTGTTTCGCGAGCTAAATTATCCCCCCGAGTTCGAGTCACTTTTTTTTCTCACCTTTCCGATGTGGAATGGCTGTTCTGCATGTTCATTCCGGGGCGTTGACATGTAGATAATTCTCGCCTTGTCAGTGAGAAATATAGTTGTTCGCTGTAAGTATAATAAGTATACGTTTGTTTTCAAGTTTATTATTATATAAGGACAGAAATATGTCTTTGGAATTCTTTAGACGATCACATAATTTAATATGTATCATATAACTTATTCTTCAAATAATAGGAAATCTTATAAATTGTAGCAAACTTTCCCGATTAAAGCACAATAATTTTTGGCACGTGAATTTCAATTTTTCTCTTCCTGCTGATTTACTGTTTTAATTACAACGATGTCGTTTTCAATCCCCCAATACTCATACATTATATTACTTTCATCAACAAACACGAAATAATTCACGTAATACACCAAATAAATTTTCACCATAAAAACAATTCCTAAGCGTGCTTCTTCATCGCGAAATATACATAAATTAGCCCCACGTATATCGCTCCGATGCTCTATAACGGCCGGGTAACTCGCTGCCAACTCGTAAAAGAAACTGCTCAGGAATTCGCGACACATTGCGTGCAGCTACTCGCAAAAACTGCGCGACGCTGTAAAACTGCCCGGGCCAATAAAAGCTATTTGTCACGTATCTATTTTACGATCGACGTAGAGGCACGCGACGATCGATATAACTACGATATATTCCGGTATCGAAATCTATATGGTACATAACTCGGGTGCAATGAAACGTCGAAGCGTGCTCCGAGCTGTATTGGTTTTAGTAGGTAGAATTAAATACGTTTTTATGTAAGATTTTGTATGAATGTGTAACTTACCTTGAACCAAGTATCTTTGTCTAAAAAAATGTTATCAAAATTGTATGTACGATGCACTTGAACGAAGAAAACCATAACAATGTAGACATCCTCGTCATCACTCCCACGACACTTTCATCACTTCCAAACCTAAAGACACACACCCGATCTAATATCACCGACACTCACTCGCGCGTAGCATCCCCAACCCCCAGGCCGGAAATTAACCTCGAGAGGCCGCAGCAGCAGCCCAACCGATTCAATGTCGCGCAATTACACCGCCATAGGTATATAATTATCTGTGTATACTATACAGATGCGCGTTCGCCAGCTCGAGGAATCTCTCTCTCTCCCGGTCGAGTGCAGGCGTAGAGGAAGCCATTCTGTTTATATACCCGATGATTTATGTCGCGTCGTTAGCACACCAGCCACTCATTCGTGCGCGAGTCTACTGTATATATGGACTCACACATATCGTGGCGAAATCGTCCTTGCAACTCGCATCGTCCGTTCGTCTTCACGTGTGTGTGTGGGGGGAGACCGAGTGATCCAGGGTTATTGCGCCGCGGAGGGAAATCCGTGATGATTTGTCGGCAGGGATTGTGTCTGTCGAGGAATTTGCGCCGTTTAAGGGGCTACGGCGTGAATTGGGATAAATTTATATATAGAGGTGAAGTTCGATGGAAGTGAAATTTTTCTTTTGTTTTGTACGGATGCGGCAGATGGAATATATATGGGTATAAAGTATGTTGTCTTTTGTTATGAGAAATGAGTCTGCAGCGTTAGGTAAACTCGTGCTGTTACAAAATTATAAAGAGATCCTGATGCGATAAAATGATATTTTATTTAAGATCTATGTAAAATAATGAACACGGCGGTGGTTATATTTATTAATGAAATGTTATATATCCTCGCGTTGTTGTTGCGCGTTTTTCATTTATTTTTCACGAATTAAATTTCTGATATTAACGCATTAATTTATTACGTAATAAATATATTAAACAAATACATATAACATGGAACTCCGCACGGCAACCACATATCTTTTGAAATTAATTTCACTTGCGGTTCAACCGTAGAACATTAAATTTACGCTGGCAAACGAATTTTTTCTTTTTTTTTTTCTCAAAAGAAATACCAGAAATATCCAAAACACCGAACAAACTCCAAACATTTCCAAAATTCTCGAGTCTCTCCAGTTCTCCAATTTCATTCC
The DNA here is from genome assembly GCA_900474315.1 of Torymus auratus. Classification (NCBI taxonomy): domain Eukaryota; kingdom Metazoa; phylum Arthropoda; class Insecta; order Hymenoptera; family Torymidae; genus Torymus; species Torymus auratus. Next base: position 4,487 of record UXGD01004381.1, on the reverse strand, counting down.
TCACCCCGTAGATGCACCAATTCAACTCCCCAAACTATACACACATCACATACACGTACAGGTGTACCACCACACCGGGGGTTTATAAATCAACTCGAACTTTCCCTTTTATCGAAGCCTTAAATAAGTCGCGCGGAACGTGAATTACACCGCGCGCACGGGTTGCCATTGGATACCTTATACTACCGGTCTGGTACTTCTCGTCGTCTTTTTTTTTCTTCTCTACCCTTCCCCGCGTCCCGCGGTGGAAGAAAAATGTGCGTCGCGTGGAAAGAGCAGTACGCACTTTATCTTTTTTTTCTCCCTGCGCTCGCCTTCACCGTGGCGAAGTAAATAGTGCATAAGGAGCGAGAGGGAGTTACTTATTCGTGTGCGTTCACGCACGCGTGTATGTATATATATATGCTAACGTATAGTGCAGCTTTGTAAATGTTGACGCGCGCGGATATGCAAAAGGGAGTAGTTGGTTGTTCGCTCGAGGGTACGGAGCGAAGGGGGTAGTGAGAGTTCCGGGAAGAGTGAAATTTTGTATAATTCTTGGTTGCGTTGGAAGATGGTATAGGTGTGGTGTGTGTTTTGTATTGTAATCAGGTTTGTTTTGAATGATAAGTATTGAAGGATGTATATACTGGATAAAGTTTTGTTTTGGCATTTATTATCACTTTCTTTTTGTAACATAAGATTTTCTATAAATAGTGGGTTTTGGAGACGAAATATATTTTTCATATTAACTATATATGAGACTTCAAATGTTTGAACAGTGCGTATGCCTGACTATTTATATTTCATGTCTACTTACGTGAATTTATCTTTCATATTTTTGATAAAAAATTACGTTCACACGTCAACTTTATGTAATTCAAAAGGCACTTAAATAATAAAAAAGAGTGTGGATTTTAAGTATAAATGAGAACTTTCAAAATTCGACCAATCATAGACGTTAAAAGGAAGCAGACATCTGCCAGATGCCTTAATTAGAAATATACAATTACAGCTTTTATTGCCGCCGACGCGTCTGTCTTATTTCACGTGGACGTTAGCCAGGTTTTCGGCGCAAAACGGAAAGACAGATGCCCAAATTATTCGGCGTTTCCTTCGCCCATGTTTTATTAATCAAGAAGCGACGATTGTTTCAATATGCGTAAGAAATTTACATAAATCTTCTAAACTGTTTTAATTCTTTTAAAGATTGAATCTCTCACCTCTTTAAACTTGTTATTTGCAATATGAATATATTTTATAATATCGTTTATATTATCGGGTATGGCTCTTATAATATCGTTTGATCAGCTTACTATCAACTTTTTTTTAATTTAGCTTGCGTAAAGGCTTCTCTACGTTAACTAACGCAATAAATAATAAATGCCCTTACCGAAAATTCGACCTGTCACCAACATAAAATAAAAAACGAAGAAATTTCATCGAAAAGCCCCTCGAATCTTCCATAACCATAACGCTAAATTAAAAAGCCGCAAATTCATTCGCGCCAAAATTTAAAAAAACGCTTACTGGGATAGAAAGGGCACGTGAGCCTTTCCGCCTTAATTACTTTCCGGTGTCTCCTCTTTTTCGCTCGGTCCATTTAAAATTCAAATTGCCGCTTAATGAAGCGACGCGCCTCATACATATACGCGTGTGCAAGTTTTTTTTTGTTCGCGAAAGGGATATTGCACGCGTCCTTTTTCGCGAGTGTCGGGGTATTAGGACGACAAAGGGTTGCGAGGAGAGGAGAAAAGAAGGCACGAGGGCAATTTCTAGAGAGCCGCGCGAATTTCTGCGCTTTTGAAGGCAATGAAGAGGGAGATATGGTATCGGATATCGCGTTAGACCGCGTGAAATTTGATTTGTGGTGAGCTTGAGTTTTTTTTTGGAATGATAGGAAGCTGGAGTTAAGTTAGTTTTAGTGTAAATTATGTAAAATCTATCAATTAATTTCGTAAGTGAAGGAAATTTACGTGTCAAACTGTAGTGTAAGTAGATAAAAATAAAATCGAATAAAATATAGGTATTACATTTTAGAAAATGGAAATCTTTATCGTTCATATATAGCTCCGAAAATTCGATCGCAATCTAAATAAAAATAACGAAAGATATTTTCAACCCCGTTACCAAAAACCATCAAAACCTCAATCACTTTTTGACAAACTATCGTCGACTACCTGACAAAAATGTACCTCTACGACCAATTTTTTTTTATAAATTATTACACAGAGCGCGTGTGAGCGTGTAACGAGGCTCGGGCGACCTGCACTCGAGGGGCAAATTCCTCCACTGTCGCGCTCTTTTTCGGGAGCGACGGGAACACGAATGGCATTTTTCAAAGCTACTTCAAATTACCGCCGGAGGCTCGACGGGGAGAGCAGAGAGCGAGTTTGACGGATGATTTAATGGACGGGCTTTGTTAAAGTTTGGCTAGAGTGAGTGAGTTGTAACGAATTTCTTCAGGCGTACGGGCAGATATATACGTCAGCTTTTGCGAAAGAGTAGCAATGTTTCTCGGTAGTTTATCGGTTAGAGTTTTACATTGTTACGACCCTGCGAGAATTCGAATCTACTTTTAAAAATTCGCGTGGTTTACAATGCTCGTGTAAGTTTTGAAACCTTTCGATATTGTACAAATAAAAAGTTGATTAATGAAAACTAAATGTCAAAAAAAATAAGACAACATGCATTGATAAGTCAAGAACATATGGAATATTTTAAAGGGTGTATTTTTCACAATAACTTTATAGCTTATAAATAATTTGTTTAATTATTTTATTATTAACAAATTTAAAAATACTTTAGATATTAACATGTTAAAGATGGAAATACGAGCTTAAACATGAATGAGAGTTGGTATAGACAAAATTTATAAAAAATATTATATTTTTCAACCAGTACTTAAACATCTACAAGTGTTTTCTTCGTATCTTCCAGTATTGTATCCCTTTTTTGTGATAGAAGAATCACGGATTTCCTTTTCTATATTGACTGTACCTATAACGGAATCCTTCAGAGCGGACTGTTTTCATCAGGATAGGATAGGAAGGGGAGGATGGTGGGGCCCCTGCCTTCGCCGCCACCAGTGAGGTTCGCCACTAGGCTTGCGCCCACTCTCGACTTTCTTCCTCTCTTTGTTTCTTAAGAGAAATGAAGAAGGCCGAGCTACCTCTCCTCTGAGGGATTGGGAGGTTGGATGTTTAGGTGCTAGGAGTTGATGTGCACCGCCTCGTAAGGACGTTATAACCCGATCAGAAAGGATAGGGCTTATTATCAAAAAATTTTCTTATTTTTATGCCAAATTGTGAAAATTGTAAATAATAAAAATAGTTTTACCATCAATTATTATAAACATTTCTTGAGATTTTAAAAATGAGTTAAGCAATATCATAATCTTTTTACAATCTATTGAGTATCGCAGGAAAATTTATGAAACGAATTTTAATTAATTTTCTTAAGGCAAAAGAAAAGTTACTTTATATTTTTGTCTCGATTTATATTTTAATTAATATTATCTATAGTCTGCAAAGGAAATTGAAAAAGGATATCAAACGATGGGAACATGGATAGCTAGAACGCAGGGATAAATAAATAAACAAATTTCAGTACAGATCACAATTTTATTCTTTTACGAGAAACCTTTACATCAACCTCATCCTCATCACACATATCATACGGCCATAGCTTATGCCCACCTAGCGACACTTCTAATCCTAATCTTATAAGTATATCCATTCCTAGTATAACATTAGGACTCGTTGCATCCATCACAAGGAATGTATGTCTAATCTTCCTATAATTCACCACCGCAACGCCTGTTACGCTCTTCCTCAGAAACACTAGCGTGCCATCAGCCAGCGTCGCGCAGTAGCCCTTATCTGACACCAGGAACCCAGCTTCCTGACAGACAACTGCGAACTCCTCGTTGACGAGTGAGCTGACTGCACCGGTGTCTACGACGGCCAGTATATGCCGGTCTCCGAATATTACTGGGACGTAGAGCCGGTTCTCGCTGTCGGGTATTCTGGGGCAGTTGCAGTCTCGGGTGCTCGAGCCTTCTCGACCGCAGCGACTGCAAAAGGTGCTAGTAGCGCTGTTGGTTGTTGAGTCTGGTGAAGCCATTCTGCAACCTGGATTCAAAGGTTTATTAGTAAGGATTGCGCTAGGAGATGTTGGAGTGGTATGCAATGTAGATAGAATATATTACCTTTTTGTAAGGGAGTACTTCTTTTTCGTATCTTCTCTCTGAGTACGAGCTGCTTCTCTCGAGTACTAAGTGAAGAGTGTGCCATTCCGGTGGTCTGTGGTTCCTTATATAGGGCTATCCCCACTAAAAATTGAAATTAGCGTCTCCTGATTGGCTGTCACAAGTTGTAGATGGCAGCACCTAGCTTATCGTTGAAGGGGATAAGAGAATCGGTCGTATCGCTATTGGGATTTGACATTCGTATATATAGCTAACTAAAATACATGCTAAAGTATATCTATATATAGCAAGACAAGAT